>JAOXYA010083181.1:0-11273 GCA_028565675.1 Sorex palustris
CCAGCATCCCATAGGGTCCCCTGAGCACCACCAGAAGTAATTCCTGAGTGCATGAGCCAGGAGTAACCCCTGTGCATCGCCGTGTGTGACCCAAAAAGCAAAAAGAAAAAACTGTCATCCCCTCTGGAATCCTATTTCTCCTTTGGGCTGCCATCTGGCTTGTACCCCACGTCGATGAGCCTCCGGTGCCCCCTGCAGCCCCAACGCCAGTCTCCATAGCCGCACGCCCCTCCCTGCAGACGGCGCTGCACCTCTGGGCCTTGGCACAGCCCTGGCCAGTGGGACAGGGCAGAAGGATGCCACTTCCGGCCTGGAGGATACGCCCCCTCGCTCTCATCCCACCTATCAGAGTCAGGGGGCGTGTCCTCCAGGTGTGTCTCGGCTGCCAGGGACCGTGTGGGCTGGTGGATACTTTGGGCCCAATCTTGGCCTGCCCGGTCCTGCACCTGGTCCTCCCCAACACCCATTTCCCGCTTTATACTGCACCCCAGGAACCGTCAAACGGCAGCCTGGTGGGGAGGGGGTGTGGTGGGCGGGGGCGGAAAGGACGCAACGGGAAGGGGACAGCCAGGGTTCAGGCACCCTTGGGAATTTACCACCAATTTGCAACACTCACCTACAATCCACCACCTTTCCTGTCTTCCCTGTGGTCATCACATATTCCTGGGGGGTCATTTCCACGCCCTCCATCATGTCCAGAGCTAGAATTCTCTTGCCATGTACCTCATTTGGGGGCCAGGTCAGTGGTTTCTCGTACAAGCAGAAGACAATGCAAATTGTCATAGTTTAGAGGACTTGTCATCCAAAGAAAGCCTCCACCCTGAGCAGCCTCTCCCATTTCTGTCTCCAATCCAACTACGATACTACACTCTCCGTCTTGCCCTGATCTGAGACGTCTCATACAAATGGGGTTGAGTGACGGGTGGTCCTGATTCTGAGCCTGATGCTTTCAAGGGTCATCCGAGTTGTAGCGTGGCCCAGTTACTCTAGCCCGGTCACTGCTCAAGGATACTGCAATACCACGGGAACCTCGTTTTCTGTCTCCACTCACCAGCTGAGGGAGCCTTGCATTGTGTCCATGTCTCAGATACCTGGGCTGGATGGACATATTCCTGGGCAAACCCTTGTGTGGACAGGTCCTCATTTCTCTCAGGTCTACACTAGGAATGGAACTGTGGACTGGGCAGTAACTGTGCCCCAGTCTGAGGGCGAGCACCATTCCATCCCACAATGGCTGCTGGTTCCAACACTCCAAGCCTTGCCGACACCTATTTGCTGCCTTCTTTGAGTTGAGCCATACAGTGGGCTGAAGGGGTATTTCACTGTGGTTGTTGCCATTTCCATTTCACTTCCCTGATGACCAAGGATCCTGGGCATCTTCCCACACACCTGTTTGCTGTCTGTCCATCTTTGGGGGCAGGGGCGAGGGCAGGGAATCTAACCGAATGTAACTGAATCCTCTGCTCCTTTATATTTGGGGAGTCTATTTAATAGGTTCTGTGTATGTCTGCACTGGGTCGGTCCCTGAGCGAAGAGACCTACAGATATTGTCTCCCAGTCTCCAGACTCTCTTTTCACTTTCTTGATGGTGCCCTTTAAAGCACAAACATTTTGGGGCTGGAGCGACAGCACAGCTGGGAGGGCGTTTGCCTCAAGATGAGGCCGACCCGGGTTCGATTCCCAGCATCCCATATGGTTCCTTGAGCACCGCCAGGAGTAATTCCTGAGTTCAGAGCCAGGAGTAACCCCTGAGCATTGCCGGGTGTGACCCAATAAAAAAAGAAAAAAAATAAAGCACAAACATTTCTTTTTTTTTCTTTTTGGGTCACACCCATCGATGCACAGGGGTTACTTCTGGCTCTGCACTCAGGAGTTACTCCTGGCAGTGCTCAGGGGACCATTTGGGATGATGGGAATCGAACCTGGGTCAGCCGCGTGCAAGGCAAACGCCCTACCCACTGTGCTATCTCTCCAGCCCCTAAAGCACAAACATTTCTAATTCAGATGAAGCCTGGCTCAAGATTTATTTATTGGCGGGGACGGGGGGTGGAGGTGGGGAAGAGAGCTTATACCTAGTGATGCTCAGGGACTCTGCACAGTGCTAGGGATTTAGAGCAGGGCTGGAGGGATGCGAGGGGAGCACCTTCCTTCATCCCGTGTGATCGCTTGCGCCCAGCCTGACTCATCTTTTAGAAGTTACTCCCGATGAAGAGATTCCTGGGAACAATTCGCTCCCAGAACATGTCACTCCCTTACAGCCCACTGGCTGCAACCACATGCCCTGAAGGGTACCAGTGAATGCCAAGGTCCTGGCTGAATCCGTTCTCTTCTCCACCATTTCAGAAGGATTTCCGACCTGGAACAGGCTGGTCTGGAGATACCAGTGCCAACCAGGCAGGGGACTTGTAAATCACACAGCCCATCCACCCGGCACTAGGATTCAACAATGGAAGCAAAAATACACAGCACTGAGTGCCCAGGGATGGGCCCGTCTGTCTATGACCCCATCCTGGCAGAACTGCAGTGAAATGCATAAAACCGAACACACAGCTCCATGCATTTTAGCATCCCAGGAGCACCTGGGCCAGAACAGGGAACATGGCCATCACCAGGAAGCCCTCCCGGCCTCCTCCCACCTCCACTCTGCTAAGACTAACCACAGGATTCATTGGCCCCATTTCTTTTTTTTTTTAATTTTTATTTATTTTTTTTAATTTTTTTTTATTAGTGAAACACCGTGAGGTAAAGTTGTAGATTTACAAATTTTTGTGCTTGGATTTCGGTCATACCATGATCAAATACCCGTCCTTCCACCAGTGCCCATCTTCCACCACCTTACACAGGCAAAGCAAGTGTATTCAAGGATGTTAAATCACATCTGAAGGTGAAAGAGGTCTCATAGGGCTGGGAGATGAGTGGGTTGTATGGCCTTTTGGAACAAGTCAGATCCCAGACCAACCTTAGCCTCAAGGCACCATGCAGGTGGGCAGACATCCTCCCCCGAAACTCTGGACCCTGATTTTATATCCAGGGTCTGGCACATGGAATGACACGATCAGCAGATGAGCCAAACAAGGCTGAATTTCTTGTCAAGTCCTTTCAGACCACCTGACAAGACATCCCACTACAAACATCTCAGGGAGAAAAAGGCGACTCTCCAATCTGACTCTCCAATCCGTTGCCCTAATGAGCCACATTTGGTTCTCAAAGGGACAGTCCCCAAGCAGCCTCCAGATAGCCTCTTACCCCAGTGGCCCCCTGCCTTTGGGGGTGGGACAAAAGTACATACCACATCCTCACATTGTGCAGTCTGCTCTCACAAACAGCCCTTAGTCCCCCAAACAGAACCTCGAAGAAAGACTCAAGTCTCGTCACCCCGTTCCTTGAGGCAGGCCAAGACTGAGGGCAAAGGAAACCATGCCTGACAGAGCAGGACTGGACAGCTGCCAGCCCACCCAGCAGATTCTTGTGGGGGCTAGAGGGGGAGAACCCCGTACACAACGTCTGGGCTCAGGTTAAGTGGCCTCAGAACAGCACCACTACAAGAAAACTCATCATAAAACACATCCGCCTCTTGAATAAAACAAATGTGACCCGATAAAAAAAAATAACTCACTACTCAGAAATGACATTTAATAAAACTGAAGGCTATTTAAAGCAGACTTAAAAAAAATCTACTTCCCTAGATTAATCAGCACTTAATATTTGCTCTTGTATAAATTCTGTTCATAGATTTATTTTTGTGTTTAATATTTGAGGTTTTAGGGCCACACCCAGCAGATCTCAGGGGACCACACTGGGTGCGGGGGCTCGTGGTCAATGCAGCCACCGGCATGCAAAGCAAGCACCTTTCCTCCTGTGCTGTCTCTCCAGCCCTAGGAGTTTACTTGGTTTTTGTTTTGGGACCACACCCCGGCTACGCTCAGCGATGATCCTGGCTCTACACTCAAGAGTCGCTCATGCGACCCTATGAGGTGCCAGAAATCGGACCTAGGACGGCTATGTTCAAGTCAAGTGCCTTCTCTCTCCAGCATTAAGGTTTTTGTACTGCCACGTAATACAGAGGTGTGGACAGCTGCAGCTGCATGCACAGGTGGGCCAGGGAGCCCACGGTCTCACTGGACCATCAGCATAGGCTGCAGGTTCCACTCATATGCGCCCAGACAGCAGGACACGCACACGCACCAGGCCCTCTGAGCTCCCTCCTTGGCTCTGGAAGAACTCCCTTAGGAGGTACTCAGGGACGGAGAACCTCAGGCCTCCACATGTGAAGCATTACTTTGGCCCTTTAAGCCATCACCTCAGCTTCTCTTTTTCTTTCCTCAGGTTTTCCCTCAGTAAGACTTTTTTTTTTTAGGGCCTTAGGTTTTTTCTTTTGGGGACAAACCCAGCAGGGCTCAGGAGCTGTTCCTCAGTTGGTTTTCCAGTGCTCCCAAGTAGTGAGGTGTCAGGGCTGACCCCAGTCTCCTGCAGGAAAAGCCTGCCCTCAGCCAGTTGACTTATCTCCTGGTCCTCTTGATAGGGTATTTTAGCTTCTGATGCCACACCCTGCTGTGGTCAGGGATTGTTCCTGGTGGGGCTCCAGAGACCATGCAGTACCAAGCATCAAATTAGCTGTGTCCAAGACAGCAAGACAAGGACCTTATTAATCCAAGAACTATATTCCCACCTCCCCCCTTGCCATCAGGTTTTGCTGGTACTCCAAACATAAAGTGAGTACCACCTAGATCTTGTTGAGGAACAACTTCCTGCTGGAGAAAGCAACATGAACCGTGAAAAGAGGGGCTGGAGCAATAGAACAGCGCGTGGGGCGTTTGCCTTGCATGCGGCTGACCTGGGTTCGATTCCCCAGCTTCCCAAATGGTCCCTGAGCACCACCACGAGAAATTCCTGAGTGAAAAGCCAGGAAAGAGGCTGCAGAGAGAGTTCCAGCCTCTCTTTCCAGGTTCAAGCCCCAATACCACATATAGTGCATATCCGCCAGGAGTAACCACGGAGCACAGAGGAAGGAATAAGCCCTGAGCACTGCCAGGTTTGGTCCGAGCCCTCCCCCCACAAGTAACTAATAAACCTGATGACCAAATTAAATATTTTCAGAAGTGAAAATTAAGAGTTCAAGAAATCAAGACACAGAACATTCACAAAGCAAGTTTCAAGTGAAGGAGTGGCTGGTAACGGGCACCAGTATGAGACCCCAGTATGGCACTTGCACCTTATAAGGCCCTGGGTGCACCTTATACCTCCAGCATGACCAAAAAAAAAAAAAAGGAAAGAAAACCCTGTATCAAATAAGAAGATGTGGGCCAGGAACCAGGCCTGGCTCAGAATAAACACCTGGTGCAGCTCACTGTTTGCTACAAACCCCCTTTCCTCGACACACCCACACTTCTAACCATCCCTGAGCAGTCTAAAGTCTAAAGTCAGTTTCCAGCAGGCCAGAGAGACAGTGCAAGGGTTAAGGCGCTTTCCTTGCACTGGCAAACCCAGGTTTTCATACCTGGCACCTCACAGGGTCCCCTGCACCCTCCAGGAGTGATCCCTGGCAAAGCAGGTATACCCCGCCCCCACAAAAAATAGTGACAAAAATAACAATAAAGGCAGAGCAGAAGACACAGCAGGCCCTGCAGGAAGCAGGAAATCACCTGCTTCAACCACTTCCACAACAGCTGAAGGCATTCAAGAAGGGCTGACTGGGTGAGGAGCAGACACTACGGCTCTGTATTTGGAAGCCCAGGTCCGAGCCCTGGATCACTCAGATTGGAGTCCCTCAAGCTGTGGACACAACTAAGCAATGAGCCAGGAGTCCTCTGAGCCCCAGCTGGTGTGGTCCAAACCCCTGCCTGGAAAAACTAAAGCTTTCCTGTATAGGACCCTAGAAGCTGCCAGAGACTCACCTGCTGCACCTTCCATTCCATACAGTAGAGTACTGCACACTTCACGTCAGTGCACACCTCACACATCACACACGTCAGTACATACCTCACAAGTCAGCACACATCTTACACTACGTCAGTACAAACATCACAGGCTAAGTATACACTCCACACATGTTGGTACACTCCTCCACACATCAAATGTCAGTACATACCTTACACACATCAGTTCAAATGTTAATTCACACCTCACACATACCAGTGCATGCCTCGCACTTCAGTGCATAACTCACAAATCAGTGTACACCCCACAAACATCCATACACACCCCACACAACATGAGCCTTCAAACAAGCAAGGACAGAACTGGGCCAACACAGCTAAAGGCAAAGGCAACCATGCAGGCGGGAAGCCCTAAGTTCAAATCCAGGGTCTGAGGATACAGACACAGCCTCCAGCATCACCCAAGGGCCTGGAGCAGAACCCTGGGGCTCAGTGACTTTCACATGCCCTAATTCATTGAGCTCAGCTCCAAAGGTCGCTGGACAAGGAGGGAGAACCACCAGCTTCGTGGGTGCTAGGCCTTCAGAGTGTCCTGCTCCCCACAGGCCCTCTCACCTGGCACCCCTACTCAGGGAAGAACAGACTGGAGGGGCCTGTGGTGTCTGAAGACGTAAACAACCTTCACTTCCTCATGTGACAGGACAAAGATCTTTCAGAGTGTGGGGGCTGGGGAGGGGACTAAGCAGAAGCGTGAGGCGTTCCAGGAACAGTTAACCCCAAGAGGCCAGGGATGAGACTCACTGCGGAGCAGAAACCAGAGGGCACACAATCCCCTAGTTCAATCCCCGGCAAAGCATACACGCAAGTGCAGCACACATTAGTATATACCACACATGTCAGTATATGCCTGTGTGCAAAATTTACAGCAGTCTGCAACATAGTGTACACCCCACGTATATCAGTGCACACCTGTGTGCAACACCCACACCCACACACGCCCAACATGCCTTAGTATATAGTCACACAAAGGATTTCTTATTTGCTTAGCCCCTGTGAAGTTCAGGCTGTCAAAACCCTTAGCACCTGCCCCTGCCATCTTTTTCATGTTTTCAAAGGGGATGCCCAGGAGACAGGCAAGCCAGGAACCAAACCCAGTCAAGCCTCAGGCTGAGAAGATGGCAGAGCAGGTGGGAGTGCCAGACTCCATCCAAGCTCTGCAGAGGAAACCAGGTTTTGATTTCCAGCACTGCATAATCCCCAGCACCGCCAGGAGCCGCCCCTAAGCACTGCCCTAAGCACTGAGTATATCCCCAAAAGCAAAAAGCAGTGCCTTGCCCATGAAAGGCATGCATTCTACCAAGGAGCCCACTCTATGCCCATTTCCTTCTGGTCTGACTTAGTGTGGTGGTTGTTACACCCAGCACCCAGCAGTGCTGGGGGGGAGGGGAGTCCCAGATGGGTGCTCAAGGAATCACTCCTGGCAGTGGTTGTGGGGCCGCGCAGTCTCAAAAGGAAACCAAAGCCCTCACACATGTAAGCCAAGTCTACCCCTGAGCTCTGTCAATGCCTCCCACCCCAGCCATGTTTGTCTGGGATTAAATGTGATTCATGCCTGACAGAAAACAGTGCCTCAGAGGAGAAAGTGCCCAACCAGAGAGTCCCAGAATCTAATGGCCTGAGATGTTCCAACTATGCCCACACAAACCAAACGCCAGCATTCTTGGTGTCCCCATGCATAACCACAGCACTATGATAGATAAGCCCAGTAAAAAGAGGTCTGGCCTGGCCAGAGATGGTCTCTCTCCCAACATGGCCTGTGATGCTGTAGGTGGAACAAGGAGGCAGAGGCCACCCCGCCCTGTGCTCACACTAGCTGGTGAGAGTGGGGCACCTGGCCCACAGCACATACAGCTTCAACCAAGAACCAGAATGACTCTGGCCAATTCTTCCCTTTCACCTGAGTCCTTTTTTCAAATCAGAACTTTTGAGATAGATCTTTCTTTCACCAGGGTATCAATTAGGTATCTGGCAGTGGATGTCCTGCGCGTATCAAACACACAGACACAAAACATGCCTAACTAATCCTGCATCGAAGTAAATACCACACTGTAAATTGGGGTGGGTTCCAAACTGCTACCACCAGCACGCTGCTTGCTTCCCTGATACCCCACATCTCCTTATCTAAACTGAAAAAACAAACATCCTAGTCAACAGCTCCCCCGCACACTTGAGAAGCCAGGGAGATGGCTCGAAGGGCTGGAGCACTTGCTTCCTTCGTGCAAGAGCTCAGGTTCAACCCGACACTGCATGGTCCCATAAGAACCACCAGATATGACCCCACCCCTCAAAAAACCCTCACTGACAAGAACCAAACTAAATGCTTGCTGGTGTGAATTACTGCCCATCACTGGCTCTAAGCTCTGCCTGTTCCGGGAGCAAGTCCTCTGCTGCCTGGCCCTCCCTCCAGGCCCAGTGTCACATAGGGTCCCTGGCGCACTGCCAGGAGGAAGCCCTGAGCAACACTGCGTGTGGCCCAAATATTTTTTTTTAATTTAAAATAAAAAAAAGAGTACTGAAGTTAGATGTAGAAAAACAAACACCACTTTTCTAGCTTACTCTAACATACAGAACACAGTTTAAAATAAACTTTCTCAAATCTTATAAGCCATCCATAAGAAAAAAACCCTGAGGAGCCAGAGATAGTACAGGGGTTAAGCACGTGTGTCGTGCATGCATGTGGCTGACTTCAGTTTGACCCCAGGGACCATGTGATCTCTGAGCGCCAAGTGCAGTGCCTTGGAGTGTCCTGGGTCACCCCCAGCACGCAGGGCCTGGGCAGTGTCAACATCCTCAGCCTTGCCCTGGGCCCAGTGGGTAAAGGGCTGCCAGGAGTGCCCCCCAGACCTAGGCATCTCAGGAAAGAGTTGGATCGTTGGGGGAGGGGGAAAGGATGAGGGGGGCAGGAAGGGGAGGAGGAGGAGAAATCTTTGGGTTTTGAGTCATACCCAGTGGTACTTGACTGACTTCTGGCTCTGTGCTTGGAGGACCATGCACTACCCAGGTCTGAAAAACAAAACATTTTGAGCCCCAAACCATTGTTACACAGGGTGGAGCTTCTGCTTTGTAAGCTGGGACCCTGGATTTAATCATCAGAACTACATGGTCCTCTGAACCCCGAGAACCACCAGGAGCAGCCCCCATCACAGCCAGTGTGGTCCAGAAACAAACAAAAAAATGCCACCACTTTGAGAGAAAAGCTCAAAGGCTAGAAGACAAGAGCTGCATGCTGAAACACAGGGCCCGATGCCCTGTGGGGCTTGAGCACTACCGAGAGTGGCCCCTGGACCCAAGTGCTGAATGTCAGGTATGTCAGGTGAGGCTGGCTGAGTATAAGGACAGACTAGACCACTGAGCACTGCTCGGGAGGGCAAAGGAAGAAAAAGGGCTGCAGAATCAGACAGTTGGACAGGTACTTGCTTTGCACACAGCTGACCCAAGTTCAATTCCTGGCACCACATGTGGTCCTCTGAGTCCTGCCAGGAGTATGTCCTGAGCACTGCTGGGTGTGGCAGAAATAGGAGACAGGAGATACACATTTTGAATTTTAGCACGGTTCACAGAGGAAGTTTTAAGCTAAGAAACTTCAACTTTCAGTTGGAGGGGATGAGAGAATATGGGGCATGCATATAACCCCAGCTAATACAGTCCCCTGAGCACAGACACCAGAACAACCTCCATTACTTCCAGGTGCAGACCAAATTTTAAAAAATAATAATAATTTTTAAAAAAGCTAAAGAAACTTCAGATGGACTATTTACCTGCACAAAAGCAGCCCCATTTTTTTTTTTTTTTTTTGCTTTTTGGGTCACACCTGGCGATGCACAGGGGTCACTCTTGGCTCTGCACTCAGGAATTATCCCTGGCGGTGCTCAGGGGACCATATGGGATGCTGGGGATCGAACTTAGGTCGGCCGCATGCAAGGCAAACGCCCTCCCCGCTGTGCTATCGGTCCAGTCCGCAGCCCCAAGTTTTTAGGAGCAAATTATCCAAGTCTGACAAGGTATACCCACCCCTGCCTTCATCGTCTCATTGGGCAGCCCTCCCCCCCCAGACCTGCAGGTTGTTCCCATGAGCTGGGTCCTTCCAGAGCTGTCTTAGTTGTTTCTCCTCTTGGTTCTGCTCTCACTTCCTGTTTCACAGGATGCAGGGCTGCACCGGCCAGGCCAGCTCCCTTCCCGCTGGAGGGCCTCCTCTGCCCCAGACCAGCTGACACAGCACAGCCAACTGACCTCATAGTCACAGGGTCCCCCCCCCCCAAATTAGATGAACGTCTTTGGTCTTTCAGCTAGATAGAGGCAGGACACACATGCACACGCACACACACGCAGATACAAGCAAACACACACACACATACACACACAATGAGAGCTAGAGAATTATGGCCAGACTCACATGCTAGAGCAGAGCCTTGCACATGCAATGTTCTGGATTCAGTTCCCTGCACCACCCAGAGGGTGGCCTGGTGGTCTCTGAGCATCACTGGGTGTGGTCCCCACAGCTAATCAAAAAGTCCTTAAGCCAAACACCTATCCAGCTTTCATTATTCTGGGGCCTTAACAGCTAGGTCTGCAAAATGCCACAGGAATGAGTATAGAAAAGGACACTTGTTAACAGAAGAGAAAAAGTATTTGCTACAGTTTAGATACAAAATAACTTCCAATAAAGTCTACTATTACCCCTTTACAAGTTCAATTTCAATTCCAGCCATTCTTAAAAGTCCCATCTTGAGGAACTGAAGAATTGCAGAGGAGGGTGTGAATGTTAGTTAACCTTGACCCCTCCCCCCCCAAAAAGGGATAAGTGGTCGGAAATGCTTTCTGTTGAGAAAAAGCCAGCATTTTAGTAGAGTGGACAAGGTGCAGAGCAACTTCTTCGCAAATGGAAACAGGAGTGCCTACCGATTTTCAGAGTAATAAATAATTCACTGCCCAGATGCCAAGGGCAGGGCTGAAAACTGAAGTCTTGCTCTCAGCCAGGCAGAAAGGACAGGACTCAAGACAACATGACCCTCAACAACACCTTCAGCACAGCCTGGGGTGGGAGGGTGCCCCAAAAAGACTTTTCAGGGGTCATCAAGGAGACAACTTTCAGTTTCTCAACACTGGAAAAAATCTTTGTCATACTAGATGCCAGCTTAGCTTTTCCAATGAAAACTCACTTAACTATTCAGACCCAGCTCAGGACTATGGGATTTCTGAAGCCATAAAATGGGACTTTGAATGCCTCCGCCCTGACAAATTCCTTTCACCCTTATGATCTATTCCTCCGCCCCTCTCGGAGAGCCTGGCAAGCTACTGAGAGTATTCGATATGCCAGACACAGTAACAACAAAGTCT
>JAOXYA010083191.1:0-11273 GCA_028565675.1 Sorex palustris
CCCTAGCATGTGTGGTTGGCCTCCAAGCCATGGAGTAAAATTCCTGGTACTAATCTCGGCCATTCTTGGGTGTTAGTATCCTGTTTTGTTACTTTATGTTCCACTTCTGGGTTAATTCTTGACACCCCCCACCCACACACACACACCACCCTCTCCTGGTTCTTCTCCAAACACATCTCATACCACCAATCTTTGGTGTGAGTCTGGCCTCCTGTCCCTGCATGTGTGAGGTTCAGAATTATCCTTCCTATTTTGAAACTTCTCCTGTGGTGGAGTTTGTTCTTTCTTGGTCAATGTTAGGGATGGGGAATTCAGAAATACAAGGAAGGTCTGGGAAGTGTACATGTATTTCTGGAAAACCAGAGTCTAGATTCTGCCTTTGTCATCATCATGTCAGGCCAGGGCAGGTGTTGGGGGAGGAAGGGACAGGCCAGATACAAGCCTGGGCATCCCTGACCCCACATTCCCTGTTTGCATCTGTGCTCAGCTCATTTCTCCTCCCACAGCAAAGCTTCGTGACAAGTGCCTTGAACAATCTGGCCAAAACTCTGGACTACCTGCACCAGGAGGTGAGACTGGTGATCTAATAATATCTTTGTGGGGCCTCGTACCTAAGAAACCTTGTGGTCACCTCCTAAAGATGAGGGTTGGTGGGTTAGGATGCAGATGACCCTCAGTTCCTCCACTAGGCTAGGGAAAATGGACTCCCAGTAGGGAGGCAAAGTCTAAGCAAAAGCTCTAGAGAAGCCGGTTTCTCCTTTAAGCGAGCACACTCACGTCCTTCAGAGCATGAGTGTCTCACTGGTTTTCTCGCAACTGCCTGCGGGGACTCTGAGAACCATCTAGACACTCCTTTGGAGTGTGAATATGATGAGCACTGAGGTTCTGAATATCCTGGGTGGACCCCATGGTTCTTTGACCTTCAGTGATCCCGGAAGAGCCTCTTCCATCCCACTGACACTGAGCTATAGTAAAGGTTCCATTTCTGGGATGTCTCAGCTCCAGGGCTGGCTCTTATATTTTTGTTGTTGTTGTTGTTGTGTTGTTTGAGTCTGAGTTTATTTCAGACTGGGTTTTTTTTGTTTGGTTGGTTCGTTTTTTTGTTCTCTCTTACCATAGTACAATGTACCACATGGTCTTTACTAGGAAGAGTCTAACATTTTATTCATTTTGCTTTTTCTTTTTATCAGCTGTGATCTTTGTGGATCATGGAATTAAATGTATTTGCAGTTCATCTCCACTAGTCTAGATCACTAGTGTAGATAAAGAAAAAAAAAGACAGGAAACTTTTGAACATTTTTTAAGTCTGTCACAATTTCTTTGAAATGCTTTCTGTTTTGTGTTCTGGAAATTTCTTTTTCTATGGCCATGCTACTTCCCATTTCTTTGTTTAAAATTGACCCTTGTAACAATTATTGAAATTTTGCTCAACCTACAGAAAAGGAAAGCACAGAAAGATCACAAGTTAATATTCAGCCAAATTTTGCTTACTTTTTTTTTTACAGCTGATAAAATATTCCAGTTATTCTTCAATGAATGTGGAAGGCCTGCATGGTTTTTTGTTGTTCTTAAATGCCAGTGCTTGACTTTTATTTAATAATTCCAGGGTTCACTGAATCGTTTCAAGTTGGCATTATTTTAGAATCTACCAGACATTGTATTAGATTTTAGTTGTTGTAACAAAAATACATTGGAACGGATTAGGAAAAATTAATTTTTCTCTCAGGCCAAAATTTGAGAAGGCCACGCCTAATTGTCTGTTCCACAGTAAGAAACCAAATTTACTTTTTTTTACTCATCCTGCAAAGAGTACTTTTCATTTTCTGTTCAAACAGAGCTGTGCCCAGACCTCCCAAAGATATACCAGCCATTGTTTAGAAAGAACTTAAAATGCTCTTTGATTTAAAGGACTCAACCTAGAATTTATAACTGCTTTTTACAAGGCACTGGCCAGAGTTTAGTCATATGCACAAACCTAGATATAGAGAATCAGAAAATCTCTTTGGCAGCAATGTGAACGCACACAAAAAAAGGGAAATGTTCTGTATGAAAGATGAAGGGTGGGAATGAAATATTAGGAGACAGCAAGTACTGTTTAATACAGCACTCATACAGTTTTCTAATTTGTTTGAATTAATAAAATATTTGATATTTTCTCTTATATGCTGGGTATAATTTCAGAGAATTGAAAAACAGAAATCACTAAATAAGACTCTTATCCTGAAACCTATATTGATTTTTTCAAGTCAATAAAATAAATATTCAAATACAAGATGAATAAAATACAACACATATTTATTTATATGTAATGCACATTAAATGTTCTAGCGGGGATTGTTAACAGAGGCTTGAAAAAAAGCAAAAATAACCATGGAGAAAGGGAAAAGCATTTTATTTTCAGAGAACTAAGTTAATTTGTGAAAGAAATTTCACTTACTTAGGAACTTAAAGATTAGTAGACGTGATAAGTAGCAAGGATGGCAAGTAAAGATTTAAAAATTAAAAATATATACTTATTTTATTATTATTTTGTATTTTTTTGCTTTTGGGTCCATGCCCAGTAGCGTACAGGGCTAAATCCTGGCTCTGTAGTCAAGAATCTCTCCTGGGGGGTCTTAGGAGACCATACGGGGTGCCAGGAATCCAACCCAGTTTGTTTGTGTGCAAGGCAAGCACCCTATTCATGGTACTATTACTTTAACCCCAGAGTACTTAAAAAATTCTTTAAAAAAAATTTTAAAGCATTTCCTCTTTGCCTTCTGCTAATCTAAGCTGAACAGACTTTTGCATTCATCAATTTAGGCCTTCAAAGATGGCTAAACACTTTTGTTTTGGTTTGGTTTTGGTCCAGACCCAGTGATGCTTCGGGGTTATTCCTGGCTCTGTGCTCATGAATTATTTCTAGTGGTTCTTGCTGGGGACCACATGGGATTCCAGGGATCCAATCTGGGTTGGCCACATGCAAGGCAAGTGCCTTACCTGCTGTACTATTGCTCCAGTCCCAGATGCCTAACTATGTTTTATTCTATGTCATTTGGTTACTAAATACATACTTTTGTGAGTATTTAGGCTTAGATTTTTCATTTTTATCTATTATGAAGCAGAGCATCTAATGATTCCCATCTAAGAGGGCCAACTCTTTGGACAAACCCTACTTACCCATCTCCTCCAGGGGTCCAGAATTCAACTAAGGAGAGACCAGTCATTGAAGCCATATCTAAAACTGGCATCCAGTGGGGGACCCAAGGAAAACCCAGTCAGGGTTGGTGACTTTGCAAATGCCCAGCTTCTTCCTTTCTCTTGCTAGGTCCCCAGAGCTTTTTTGAACCTGGTGGATCTGACAGAGGTTCTGGAGTTTTCTGCCTTGTCTGAAATGGAGACTCAGGGCAGGTAAGAAGGGGAGAGCAGTGAGCCAAGGCTTTGCTGAATGACTATCATGGACCAGATACTTAATAGATCCATCATATGCATTAATCTGCCAGGATAGACAGAGGGTGGAGGCCCAGAGGCAGTCAGCCCACTGTGTATGACTAGTAAGTAAGTAGTGATCAGTCCAGAAAGCATCCCCCAGGGTGTATAGGAGACTGTGTTAGGAAATGAAGACCTGACGTACAGCTCAGTGATAAAGCACCTTCTCAGGACCCCGGGTTCTAGCCTGACACCGGCATTTAAAAATATTATTTATTTATTTAATTTGGGGCCATACCTGGCTGTACTCAGGGCTTATTCCTGGCTCTGTACTCAGGAATCACTCCTGGCAGGGCTTGGGAGACTATATGTGGTACCGTGGATGGAGCATAGGTTGGTCACATGCAAGGCAAATACCCTACCTGCTGTACTATTTCTCCAGTCTCTACACTTTAAAAAAATTTAGGGCCACACCCAGAGATGCTCAGGGGTTACTCCTGACTCTGCACTCAGGAATTACTCCTGATGGTGCTTGGGTGACCATATGAGGTTCTGGAGATTGAACCTAGGTTGACCACATGCAAGGCAAGAACCCTACCTGCTGTACCATTGTTCCAGCCCTCTCTACATTAAAAAAAGTCAATGCATAAATTAAAGAAAGAAAGAAAAAGGCAACATCCAAGTATAGTCGAGATAAGTACCAGGAGGTTCACTCCATGGCTTGAAGGCCAGCCGCGCATGCTAGGGGAAAGGGCAGCTCAGAGAGAGAAGGGAACACCAAGTAAAGGGTATTGTGAGGATCTTCCCAGGATGGGAGATGCATGCTGAAAGTAGACTAGATAGATCGAACATGATTGCCACTCAATCAATACCTCTTTTGCAAACCTCAGCAACCAAAAGGATAAAGAGAGAACAAAAGGGAATGCCTTGCCACAGAGGCGGGATGGGATAGGGGGATTGGGGGATGGGAGGGATACTGGGATCATTGGTGGTGGAG
The DNA here is from genome assembly GCA_028565675.1 of Sorex palustris. Lineage (NCBI taxonomy): Eukaryota > Metazoa > Chordata > Mammalia > Eulipotyphla > Soricidae > Sorex > Sorex palustris. The sequence continues at coordinate 4,406 of JAOXYA010083191.1, forward strand.
AATGGGCACTGGTGGAGGGATGGGTACTTGATCATTGTATTACTGAAACCCAAGCACAAAAACTTGTTATGTCCACAACTGTACCTCATGGTGTTTCACTAATAAAAATTAAAAAAAAAAGACATTGGCAGGGAAGAAGGAAAGAGGGCTGCAGAGAGGGAAGGATGAGGGAAGGAGAGGCTGAGGTAAAGGAGAAACTGAAGGAAGGGAGGTAGTGGCAAGGTGAAGGAGGAAACAAAGGAAGAAAATGAAGAAACAAGGAAAGAAAATGGGTGGAGTAATGTCAGAGGCCAGCCTCCCCCAGGTTCCTCCACCTAAATAATCTGAGAGTTTGGCTAAAATGTAGATTGCAGTGGTAGATTGCATACCTGCCTTCCATTATGAAGACCTAGTTTGAACCCTGCCCTGCCCTCCCCTACCTCCCCTACACATACAAAGCGAAAATAATTTGAGATTTTAAAAACAGCACATGCTGTGGGCCACATCCCCACCCACCAATAAAAATCAGCTCTGGTGTAAGACACCTCTAAACTCGGAAGTATTTCTTCTGGGAACGGGATTTAGTGTAAAAAACCATTTCTTCAGAACTTGAATTCCAAGCATTTATGTCCCCCACCAACACAATATAATTAATATAATTTAAAAGTTTTGAAGTCAAGTCACAAGGTTTCTAGTTTTGCACTGTGCAAACAAATTCAAGTGACAAAAGCCAGAGCAGGGACAGAGCTGGGGAAAGTGAGATTCTGTTTATATGATAACTTGTTACAGGCATTAATATTCCAACACCAATCCCACCCCCATGGTCACTTTCCCTCCGCCATTGTGTTCTTTTTTCCCAACCACCCTTCCAACTTGAAGGTGGGATTGCAAAGAGGAAAGAAAGTGAAGAAAGGGACCGGAGCAATAGCACAGTGGGTTGGGCGATTGCCTTGCACGTGGCCGATCTGGGTTCGACTCCCAGCATCCCATATGGTTCCCCAAGCACTGTCAGGAGTAATTCCTGAGTGCACAGCCAGGAGTAATCCTTGAGCATCTTCGGGTGTGACCCAAAAAAGAAAAAAAAAGAAGGTGAAGAAATGTGGGGAGGAGTAGGATCATTAACATGGGTTCTGGGGGAGGGGCATAGAAAAGAACCAGCGAGTCAGGAGGTGGTGGGTCAGGGGTGAGTGGGGAGCACTTCCCTTCCCCACCCGAGGAGAGACATACGGGGAACCGGATCTGCCCATCATACTATTTCCCTTCCTTTTGATTCCTTCCTTCTGCACCTTCACAGACTTCCGACTCCCCACTGATGAGGCCCAACCCAAGTAGCCACAATGCCCCACTATCCCCCCAACTGTCCAGGGTAGCCTGAATGTCCTTGTCCCTGAACCCATTCTGGCTGGTTTTACCTTCAGTGACAACACAGAGTCCTGTGGGTGCTCGGAGGAGACTCTCCTACCCAAGGATGTGGCATGGTGGGCCTACCAGGTGAGTCAACTCTGGGAGACTGACCAGGGCTTCCAGGAGCAGGGGTCAAGGAGGAGCACAGGCTCAGTAGAAACAATGGATGAGAGTGTGAGTGTATGTGTGAGTGTGAGTGTGTGTGTGTGTGTCTCTGTCTGTCTTTGTTGGCTAGAATAGAACAAGAGCCAGGCATCAACGAGAAGTGATCTTTGCTCCCTTCCAGCCCATGAATTGTATTCTTTTACATATAGAGGGACCCCATCACAGTGGCAAGGGACTGCAGTGAGGGGACTGGTGTGGAATTTCAGGGAAAGATATTGAAGAACTTTCAGGTTTGTTTTTTTCCCCCTGAAATGCCTTTGGTCCTCATGCCTGCTTGAACCATTGCCATTGCAGTTGGTGGTCAGGTTTTTTGTCAAGTTCCTTATATCTCAGACTGTAAGCCGGGAACAACCTAGGGCTCAGTGAGATGTGCTTTCAAGGTTAGAGCAGAAACCCAAGGAGGATACGTGGCCCGTGAATGCTACCATCCATGTGAGCAAAGTGCTCCAAGCACAGTTTCTACTGATATGTGTAGACTTGATTTTACTTCAGGAACAAGTTATAATTGAAGTCCTTCGGCACAGCTCTCATTCCAGAAGTGAGATTTCTTTTGAATGTCCAAGTGGCCAATCCTTTACAGATCTTAGCCCTTGGAGAGTGTCTGGGAGCCTGGGTTTTCTCAAATTTTCTGAGAAAAAAAAACTTCAAGTGTCTCCAATACTACCTGGCGCTGGGTCTGTAGAGTAAAATGGAACCAAACTCAGTGGGCCTTCCAGGCTTACCTGGGAACTCTGGGAGACTGACCAGGGTTCCCAGGAGCAGGGGTCAAGGAGGAGCATAGGCTCAGTAGAAACAATGGATGGGAGTGTGTGTGTGTGTGTGTGTGTTGGCTAGAATAGAATAGTTCTTCAGTGTCTGAAAGAACTTTGAATGCCACCAAGGAGGGAGCTTCCAAATAGCATGGAATTTGGCTATGGCGGGTGCTGGTGCTTGGGTAGGAGAGAGTCCCCCGAGGGATCTTGGGCTCATGTCTCTCTGTTCCATCCTACAGGAGACCTGGGAGAGGGTCTTGGCCTCCAGCAAGTATAACCAGGAGGACTCCTTTGCTCTGGTGTTCCAGCCCTTCTTCTATGAGACAGACCAGTCCCCTCTCTTGGTGAGCCTGGGCCCCTCCCCAGCAAATGGCCAATCTAGGAAGCTTTTACCAAACCCAGAATGTGCCTTGTGGTGGAGACATCATCGAGTACTTCCTAGTACCATTTCCCAAGGGGTTAGAGTTCCTGGAGATGGATGCATCGTAGCAGGACAATTTTCAGGAGTTGCTGGGTCTCTTTTTGGCCTTCTTTGCAGTTTGAAGACTGTGCTTAGAGAAGGATAAATTTCTTCCGGTTCTTCCAGCCATTCAGCCCACATACAACCATGACCCTATCTCTGCTCCTTATTATAGGGAGCCTCATGATATCAAGGAACAGCCATGATATCGGGCTGCTTATGCAGACCTGATCCCCTTTCAGCAGTGTCTACATTTGGGGGTAGAAGGAAGCATCAGCATGGATCAAAGCCACCCTAATTTCCAGGGAGAGCTTCAAAATGTGGGCAGGTCCTCATCCTTAGATGAATGCACACAAGTTTCTTTCCTTTTTGGTTTTTAGGCCAAACCTGATGGTCCTCAGGGCTTACTACCGATTCTGCATTTAGGGATCACTTCTGGCAGGCTGCGGGTTGGGGGCAGGATCTGAACCCACAATTGGCTGCATGCAGTGCAAATTCCCTACCTGCCATTCTATTGTTCCTGCCCTGTACACATGTCTCTTACTGAATTTTCTTTCAGAAGGAGCAGTCACTGCAGGAACTCGCCCACATGGGCATGCATATCTGGAACATCATGGTGAGTGGCCAGAGTCCATGCCAGGTAGAGGTGGGGGACTGGCCTATAGAAAGGGGAGAGGGGAGGACCCTATCGTCTTCACCACTCTACCTACTGCTCTGAGGGGACATGATCCAAACAGGGATCCCAAACCGATTTCCCATACTCAATGACTGCCCCCAGTTCTGACACACTGTTAATTGCTGGGCTGTGGTCTAAGTCGTTCCCCTCTCAGAGGTGGGAAGCTCTGAGCTCTACTAAAGTGTGGTCCCCAACAATGCATATATATATATTTAAAATCTATCCCTATGTGTAATATTTGTGCACCTCATATACAAACTTCTGTCCAATTAAGACAGTTAAAGTTAAAAATAACATGAATGAGAAACCATTAATAGTATTGTAAACCACAAAATCTCAATTAAAAAAATTAATTAAAAATTTTAAGTTGGGCTGGAGCAATAGCACAGCGGGTAGGGCATTTGTCTTGCATGCGGCTGACCCGGGTTCGATTCCAGCATCCCATATGGTCCCCTGAGCACCGCCAGGAGTGATTCCTGAGTGCAAAGCCAGGAGTATCCCCTGAGCACCGCCGAGTGTGACCCAAAAAGCGAAAAAAAAATTTAGTTAAAAAAAAAAGAAAAGAAAACCATCTATGTCCAGGAGTCTCTCGAGACTCCACCATTGCTCCATTCTGCCCCGTAGCTCCTAGAACTGGTCTTGTTGATTTGGTCCAGCAAGACGTACATTCTATACTTTTCCCATTTAAAGCCCTAGAATTTTCCTGGGATAGGCAAAAATTATTTTATATACATTTTATTGTCTTTATATGATTAACTTAGATCACTTTGTAGTTAATCCAGATTATTACATGCATTTTTAAATCATTTTTATGTGACTGGCTTAGAAAATTTTATATATAATTTTCTCCCTCAAATCTGTTACATGTCTCTTGCTTGCTCACCTCCTCACAGGTCTAACTAATCTATGCAAAGTATAATTTTCCCACCTGAAGCAGCCCAGATAAAAAGTGTCACCTAAGAATGCTAGACAGGTGTCTCTCTTTGGAGCTTCTGCTGTATCAGTCTGAACAGTGGACATACTTTTAATAAACTGACTTTACTCTGCCTAAATGCTTTACTCCTAGTAAATTCTTTTACTACTCTAAGGCTTGGACCCAGCAGTGGGTTCTGAGTTTAAGCAGTTCCTCCTAATTCTTCAAGATCAATGCCTGCTGACCACCCCCCCTAGGCCCACCAGACATGTGATGTTCAGAGCAGTCTTGAATGCCCTGGGTGGAACACCCATTTCTAAGAGTATGCACCATCAGAACCAAGTGGAAAGAAACTGGGGGCGCTCTGTTCATCCCTTCTTGACCTGGAAGTTTGTCATTTGTGTTTCAAGAGCTTACACCCTTTTATCATCATACTCTTCCCAGTCCCAAGGAGAGCCAAGTACTTTCTTGGTTCTTGTTGACTGGGCACATACATATGCCAGAGAAGATCTTATTGATAAATCCAAAATCCTCAAGGAGGTGAGCATAGCCCATGACTGAGGTCAGCTGGATGACTGGGTGAGCCTTCCTGTAGCCTCCTGGCTGAGTGTCTTATCAAGGTCCTTGATGAAGGGGTTGGGGTGAGGAACACAGGTGTCTCTGGAACACAGTACCTGGGGGCAGTAGAATGAACAGCAGACACTTTTTTCCTGAGCAGTAGAAGGTGATGCAAAGGTGCCAAGGGAAATCTGCGACCTTAGGAAATGGTTCCTATAAGTGTTCACATGTGTACTGAGCACTTAAAATAACAAAGGAGCTGTCAAATAAAATCAGGACTGCCTCTCATTCTCCACAGATTTCCTTTCCCTCAGGACTTCTCCCTAAGTGTGACCTCTGCCTGTCCCTGCTGCAAGTCCCTCTTTCTGTCTGGGTGCTTAGATAAGAGTCTTTACCATCCAAATACTGTCTCTTTCATTAGAGGATCAGGCAGTCATTCACTACAAATCACTAGACATTCTAGTGGCCAGTGTGAGGATGAGCTGTCTTCATGTTACAGTCCCTCTGGGTTCCAGTTAAAGACGTGGGATTGATTCAAAACCTAAACTTTGCTTTCCCCACAGTTGTCTAAGTGGTTTTTAGATAAAGAGGGGTTCACTACCTCTTAGACATGTGCGGATCTTTACACAAATATGGGGAGACCTAAGAAGAGGACCAAGTACCCTGTGTTTGTCCCTCTGCCTAATGTTCTATCAATTTCTATCAACGTAGGAAATTGAATCAGTGAGATGGCTGGAACTGGGCAGCAAGAGAGCCAGGAAAACCTTGTCAAATAACTGACTAAGTGGCCCTTGGATGCTCAGGAAGTTGAGAGACCCACAGAGAGACTTTTTACTGGATTCTAGACATGAATGTCTTCTGATTTCAGTTTCTTCTCTGAAAAACCGGGATGGGGTGGAGTGTAAGAATCCATGATTCTCTTCTTTACAGCGAATCTTCCTTGAACTGCTACAGAATGCCTCTCCCAGGATTCTTAAAATGCAATGACACACACCTTCTTTTAAAATTTCTGCTTCCGGAACTAGTCCAGGAGGAAGGCACTTGCCTTACATGCAGCTGACCCTGATTCAATTCCCAGCGCTGCGTGGTCCGATGAACACAGAGCCAAGAGCAGCCCCCAGCGCAGCCAGGTGTGGCCCCCAAACCACACACTTGTATATTATACATTAAGCACACGTGTAGCTACCACTTACCTTCTGACATTTTGCTGTATTTATTATATATCCATCAACATTTTTTTCATTTCAAAAGAAGTTCCAGGTTAGTGTTCTTCACGTCTAAATACTTTATATATATTATCTCTTTGAATAAATAAATTTTGATACGTTAAAAAATAAATTTAAAAAATTTCTGCCTCTGTAGGTCTGAGACAGGGGCTGGAAATGTACATGTTAAATGCATCCCAGGTGATGTTGACACTGAGGACCTGGGTCAGGCTCTCAGAAACCCTGGAGTGCACCTTTCTTAGCAGCACTCAGGGAACTACCTCTACAAGCCTTTTATGTTCTAAAAATGAAGTTCTTTTCTAGCTGGAGCCAGCAGGTCAGAAAGGACGGCCCTACAGAGCAAGAGAGAAGAGGCTGGTGAAATGTCCCCAAAAGGTACTCAAGGGCTAGGGAAGAGAAAGGAGTTTCTTGCTGAATTTTGGAAAGATGCAGGAACCAAGTGGACTTTGCTCTCTGGGTCATTGGTTCCTTGAAAATTTGGGCCCTGTTCTTCTGTGCCTGGCACAGTTTTATACACTTTCAACCCCTAGACAACAAAAACCACTGGCAGAATCGCGATCCCTTCTGTCTCAGTGGAAAAAGAAACACAACCTACACCCAAATGTGAGTGTGAGTGCTTTAAATATGTGTCCAATTAATCGTAACACTGTAGCACTGTCCTCCTGTTGTTCATCAATTTGCTCGAGTGGGCCCAGTAACGTCTCCATTGTGAGACTTGTTGTTACTGTGTTTGGC
>JAOXYA010083218.1:0-11272 GCA_028565675.1 Sorex palustris
TGTGCTCATACAAAATGACATTGCTAGAAATATTAGAAGTAAATTTACTACAACTATTTAAGTGGATTACTAGCTGATGAAAGAAGAAAGCAACACACCCTGAATGGGAATGGCCTTACCTCTCTTTGTTGACTTGTTAATGTTCAATCCCACCTTTGTATCCCCACCCTACGTGATTTCTATATAAACTAGGCTCTAAGAGTGGACAGGGGGAGCGAGAAGGAGAACGAAGGTGGATCCAGAGAGAGAAGCCGTAGGGGAATCAGAGAAGACTAGAGAGGAGATTGGAATAAACTGCAATTGATACCGACCAGCCTGGCCCTCGTTTCTTCCTTCGTCTACCCATCGCCATCAGCCCCCCACCCCGGGGCTGGGGAAGTGGAGACCACCAAACACAGGCAGCTAGAGAGATAGAGAGCCGCTGCCCTTTAGTAAATACAGAGCAGATGACATATGTGCTCGGACACCACATGTGCTTGGCAGCACATAGGCTCCAGTAGCATATGCACATACTTCCATATGCACATACTTCCTTTGTTCAAGATGACTCTTGGAGGGTTTCCCCAATGTGCCCATGAAAGACTTTCTGCATAGGTAAGAGTTCTTTTGCTAGGGTTCTTGCCAAGGGGGTAGAGTTGGGGTGGTCTTCTTTGAAATGCCTTTTCTTGACCTTTGTTCCTGCTGGAGCTTCTCTTTGAGGGTGGGTCCAGCCTTCTCTGGTCTGAGCTAGCTCCAGGTAAAGGTCTCATCAGTTCCTGAGCTCACAAGATGGGTCCTGGTGGCCTTAGGAGAGGTGATTATTACTTTCCGGGAATTCCACTGCCCTCTTCCCTCATTTACCTGACTTCATCAAAAGTCAGGCAAAGCAGGGTATGTACATTATGGCAATTTATCAGTATGGCTACAGGGAGGTTTTCTTAGCATGCAACAGGGAGGTTCACCCAAAGTGCAGACAGAGTGACCATCTTTAAATTTTTCCACCCACAAACAACATTATCTCTTTTTGAGTACATACTATAAATCAATTATAAAAACCAAAGATACATGCAATAAATTTCCATCATAATATGTCATAGGAACATATAGGGCCCCTAGCAATGGAATTTTTGGGAAGTAATAAAAACAATTTAGCCCCAAGGCCTGTGGACACAGGAACTAAGGCCTGATCAGACCTTTACCTGCAGCCCCGACCCCCCAGGAGAGAAACTGCAGCAAGAAAGGGATTTCAAAGAAGATCACCAATTAATCCCAGCTTTACCCCCTTGGCAAGGACCTTTAGCAACAGAAAGCCCAATGCGGGGAGCTTGGGAGAGACCTTATAAAATCTGACGAACAAAGGAAGCCCTGGCATATGCTGCCAGGCCCATGTGCTGTTTGTGTCCATGTGTCATGGCCAACCTCATGTAGTGCCCGGGCACATGTGTTACCCACATCTCCCCTCTAGAGATGTGTACTCTTCATGCTTTCATATCTGACACTGGGATGTGTGCAGGGGTTCTCTCCATATTTAGAGAAGCCTGTGCTCTCTCTTTCTCTCCCTTCTTTTTCTTTTTCTTTTTTTTTTTTATAGTTTTAATGAATGACCATGAGATACAGTTTACAGACCTACAAGCTTTTGTGATTATAATCAAACAATGCTCAAGTACCTATCTCTCTACCTGTGCCCATTCTCCACCACCAATGTTCCCAGTATCCCTCCGGCCACCCCCACCCCTTCCCACCTTCTGCCTCTGTGGTAGGCACATTCCCTCTTACTTTCTCTCTCTCCTTTAGGGTGTTAGTACCTATATTGCAAACCATTGTTCCCCTTCTTAAAAACAAACAAACAAACAAACAACAAAATACCTCTAAATAAAATGTTTTTATTTCACTGCTCATCTCCTGAGATTTCTTTTCTGTGAGAAGGAAAGAACCAGAAAGGCCTAGGATTTCCTCTCCTGCAAAGAGCAATTCCTTACTCCAGCCTGAGTCCACAGCTCCTCAAGGAACCAGGTGGTGGGGATCAACTCCCGTGCCACGCAGAGCAAGTGGAAGTCAGTTGTGACTTGTGGCTGCCTGGTGGGGCTGGGGGCTGGGGGCACGTGCAGTTCATGCCAGGCAGGGCCTCGTCACAGGCTTTATCGGTCCTCACCTTCCCAGCCAGTCCTGGGATGGCAGAGGTGGATTGGGAGAAAGTGGCTGTCTCTCTCCTCTGCGCTTCACTTAAGTCACCCAGGGGTCCACTGGCATCAAAACCCAGATCAACTACTGCAAGGCAAACACCCTACCCACCATACTATCACTCAAGTCCCCCCAAATTATTTTTCACTTTTTATACACACCCAGTGGTGCGTAGGGATTACTCCTGGCTCTGTGCTCAGGGATTATTCTTGGTGGGACCTGGGGGATCATAGGGGTTACCAGGAATGAAACCCAGGTCTTTGGTGTGCAAGGCAATTTCCCTGCTGGCTATACTATCACTCTGATAAAAAAAAATATTTTTAGTTTTTAGTTTTTGGTTTGGGGGTCATATCTGGCAGGGCTTGGGGGACCATAAGAGGTGGTGGGAATCACCCAAGATTAGAAACAATCAGTGCTGGTGAGGATGTGGTGGAGAAGGAATGCTCATTCACTGTTGGCAGGAATGGAAAACAGTACAGATTCCTCAAAAAGAAAGAATACAGTTTTTGTACGATCCAGTGATCACACATTTTGGTATTTACCTTCTCCAAAACACAAAACCATTAAATCAAAATATGGAATAAGAAAAGGAAAAATACACCCCTAGATGGTATTTTGCCCTTAGGCAGATCACCTTGCTGGATGAGAGTTTGTCTTAGAAGCTCTCCCCACCCCCATCCCAGGGAAGAACTTTACATCTGTTGATTGTATGACCACACTTATATGTTAATTGCTACCCCCAACTCTTCATGATTTTCTCTATAACTAAGGCTATGAGGGTGGGTATGCGGAGACAGAAAATGGGCACTGTAGCACTGTCCTCCCGTTGTTCATCGATTTGCTCGAGCAGGTCTAGTAATGTCTCCGTTGTGAGACTTGTTACTGTGTTTGGCATATTGAATATATCACGGGTAGCTTGCCAGGCTTTGCTGTGTGGACAAGATACTTTCGGTAGCTTGCTGGGCTCTTTGAGAGGGGTGGAGGAATCGAACCTGGGTCGACCAGATTGGCGCATGCGAGGCAAACACCCTACCCACTGTGCTATCGCTCCAGTCCCCCAATAAAATAAAAAATAAAAATTATGGACAGAGGAAGGGTGGATTGAGACTGCATGCACTGCATGTGAAAAATGTTCAGTCTCTGACACCATATGGTAACCACCCGCCACGAGCACCACCCTTATATCGCAGCCTGTTAGATACTGCAGTAATATTGAATTGGTAAAGAAAACACTGTTGGTGCAAGTAAGGGTTAAAAGTTTTCCCCTGAGATTTATGGGCACCCATCTGTACTCTAACTCCCTGCTAGCCCCTGGATACGGGCAGTGGATGAAATTGGAAGGAGGCAGAGGGAGACTAGATTGGAATAAGCGGTGACTGATCACCAGCCAGCCTGGCCCTCATTTCCTCCTTCATTCACCCATTGCCACCAGCCATGCAGGGTGGGGAAGCAGCTCCTGACCACCAAAAGCACGCGGTGTGCATCCACACTTTTGTGAACACACACTCATGCTCAGGGAGAATATATGAGAGACCGAAGCAAGGCTCCCCACATGCCAGGCATGCCCTCCAGGATGAGCACTGATTCCCTGGCCGTACAGTTGACTGCTCAGGAGTACCTCGGTCTGCCCGTCTGGGAGACATCCTGTGCGTTGGGTCAGGCAATCTGTCTACGAGGCAAGAGGTCATTGTCACACTTGCCTGCTACGCTGTCATTCTGTGTGTATCTGTCAGTACAAGGGCTGTGTGTGCAAGGACAGGGATCTGTGTGTCTGGGGGCTAGAGGTCTAACCCAATGGTACCACTTATTCCTCTGGTTTGAGGCCATCCTGCTCTGGCTGAGGGATATACCTCACTGTCCAGCTGGTAGTCCGACAGTGTCCATCAGCCTTGTGGGGATCCATCTGGCTAGCAGGACATGTCTGTGCTGATCTACAATGTCCACCAGACTGCACATGGTCCAGAATGAACAGAGGGAACTGTCCGGTTCTTTATCTGTGGGTCCATCTGCCCACCTGGCTCCTGACTGCCTGGAGTCTTTCTACTTAGCTACAGGTCCAGGTGCCTGGCTGACGGTGAGGTTTTTTCTATCTAAGAGTCTGTCTTACCAGACAGTCTGCTCACTTAGAGCTAGGTCTGTCTAGCGATCAGTTTGTCTGTGTCTCTTGCCAGCCAAGGGCAGCCTGCAAAGGACCCATCTGGCTACTACCACACTGGGGGGAAGGGTCTGCTGGTCTCTCTTGCTGGCAGTGGACCTCCAAGTGTCAGTTTGTCTGGGTGGTCATCCATCCAACTATGCGCTGCCCTGCTGCAGGTCTGACTGTCCAGGTGCCTGGTCAACGGGAGGCCTGTCTGTCTACCTGCTCATCCAGGTGTGTGTCTTGACCTGTGTGTTGAAAGTCGGTCTCCTTGGCTGCTGCTGTAATTACCTGGGTGGGCCTGCCATTGGGGTGCTGCAATACTGGGGAGCAGTGAGGAGGGTTAGGTCCTGGAATCAAACTACACAGTGATGGACTCATCCACCACTCACACAAGGACAGCCTCTGGGTGGTCTGGAGGAGGAGGCCATTCTCAGATGGGAAGGCGGTCATTCTCAACTGCAACCCAGCAATCTCCGTGACCTCTGCTACCTTCGACGCTGCAGTCACTGGGGCGACACTGCAATGGTTCCCTCCCCTTAGGAAACTTTATTCCGCTCACATCCTTGTCCCCACAGTGCAGCCAGAGGGCATCGGTCCGGGTGCCCCCTGAGAAGCCGCAGGCAGGGGCTGGGGGCCAGCAGCTCACAAGCGTGTCCACTCGGCAGGGGGGTCACGGGGCCCTTTGGGCTTTCCAATGCGCACATTGAAACCTGGGAGAGGAAATGTGCCACGGGTGAGTGACACGGAGAAGGGAGGTGAGGAGCAGTGGCAGGGGGCAGAAGCCACCCCCAGCATCGCAGCTCTGCTGTTTTGTGGCCACGCCCACCAGCACTGGATGGTGCACGCAGCCACCACCTCAGGACCCCGAGCTCCCCGCATCCAGGGGAAGCTGCCCCCGACTGAGGCTGCCTAGGGTGGACTTACCCAGACTGCCTGTCTGCACGACACCTGTCACGTCCTCATAAGCGCCCCCCGCAGCTGGGTTCTGAGTGCTGGCCGCTGTGAACAGGGAAGCACAAATTTGGGTCAGGGAGCTCAGAGCATTGATGGGGGACTGCGGGGTCGGGTCAGGGAGCTCAGAGAATGGACGGGGGACCACAGGGTCGGGTCAGGGGGATCAGGGCATAGATAGAGGACCATAGGGTCAGGTCTGGGAGCTCGGGCATGTAAAAGGGACCACAAGATCGGGTCGGGAAGTAGGGGTGTCCAGGGAGCTCCCGGGTAGCATTCTTATGGGTTGTGGGTGTGGCCAGCCTGGGGATGGGGGAGGAATGGAAGCCTGGATGTTCTCAGGACCTAGGGTGGGTCGGGGAGGGAAAGGTCAAGGGGTCCCTATGTCAGCCCTGGTGGGACACGGACGGATGTCGGCCCGGGTAGGTCATGGGGCCCGCCCGGTGGGGCTCAGGCGGGGATCTCAGGCCACACCGGTCCCCTGTCAGGTCTGGAGAAGGAACAAGTGGCCGCCTCCCTTGCCAACCCTGGACTCACCGTGGCCGGGAAGCGGCCCCGGAGGGTCCTCGGCCGGCGCCTGGGAGTCCCGAGAGCGCCGCACCACCCGGCTGTAGAGCGCGTCCGCGTCCCCGTCCCCGCAGCGGCTCGCCCCGCCGACGACGCTCCCGCGCTTCTGCACCACCGCGTAGGTGTCTGCCATGGCACGGCCCGGGACCCGGGACGCCGAGATGGTCCTGCGGGGAGGGAGTCAGCGCGGTCGCTTCCTGCACCCGAGGGTGGCGGCCCCGGCCGGGCACGGGCACGGAGATGCTCCAGCGGGGAGGAAGTCGGCGCGCGCGGCTGCTTCCTGCACCCGGGGGCGGGCCTGGAGAGCGGCGGCGGGGCGGGGGCAGGTACCCGCAGCTGGAGGGAGGGCGCGCGGGGACCCAAGGGACAGGCTCCGAGTGTGCCCGCGTTTGAGGAAGTGGCGTCTAAAGAAGAGGAAGAGACGGCCCAGCAGAGACAACGGCCTGGGCGAGCAGCCTCTGTCCAGGGGCTGGTTCTCTGCGTCCTCAGCGCCCGACCACCAGGGCGCGAGGGCAGGGGGCGCGCGGGGGACGCGCAGGGGACTCCTGATGAAAGCCTGGAACAGGTGGCAAGGCAGAGAGAGGACGGGATTAGGGCAGGCCTGGTACCTGAGGACTCCGCCAGGCAGGTCGGGCGCGCGGAGAAGGGCCGGGGAAGTGCACAGGGATTTGAGGTCCTCATAGTGCGGAGCGCAGTTCTGGGGGGACAGCAGGAAGGCACGCGATGATGCGTGAAGGGGACCGGGACCCTGGAGTGGCGAGGGTGGAGGAGTATAGGGGACAGAGACGGGGGGGAGGGGGCGCATCCCTGCTGCCAGGGCCGGCCATGGGTGAGCCCACGGGAAGGGGCCTGGGTACCTCCTTGAGGTTCTGGTACTGGGGGCTGGCATCCTTCAGCGCGGCGTTGAACAGCTGCGTCACCGCGTGGTGCAGGAACCGGTACTGCTCCTGCGAGGGAGGTGGCGTCAAGAAGGGGGGCTTGAGAGGAGGGGAGTCTGGGGTCCCAGGGACGGGGTCCCACCTCGGTCTGGACAACAGCTGGCCGCTGCCGCCGCATCTGAAGGACCACTTCGAAGAGACTGAAGTTGGGTGGGATCGTCTGTGGCAGAGACGGGGCGGTGAGACCCTCGAGCCGGTGGGGGTGGGGCCATCCCGGCAGTGCCCCCCACAGCCCCACACCTGTGTCAGGAGCAGCTGGCGCACGTAGTCCACAGTGCACAGGACCCCTGTCCGCCCACAGCCAGCGCTGACAGACGTGAGCAGAAGGAACGGTCAGGGCTGGGCTGTGCATTCGGAGGTGAGTGGGAGGGTGAGTCTCCCAGGCACCTCCTGAGTCCCCAGGAGCCTTATATTATCACCTAAAAGGAAAACTTCTTTTCATTTTGTTTTGTTTGTTTTGGGGAGGGGGGTGCCACACCTGGTGGTATTCAGGTCTGCACTCAGGGATCACCCCCAGCAGGACCTGAAAGACCATGTGGGATGCGAGGCATTAAATCTGGGCCTCCTATGTGCAAGGTAAGCGCCCTACCCGCTGTACTATCTCTCTGGCCCTAAAAGAAAAAAACTCATGAATTGCTTACACTTTCAGGCATCAACTGTGTGCTCCCGCCCGGGCAGAGGCAGCTGAGACTCGGCAGATGCCAAGCATTCAGCGTCGGCGAGCACACGTGATCAGATAGGCACCCAAAACATGCAGGACTGATGCCAAGCCCCAGCCTGCTCTCCTTTCTTTCCTCCCTCCCAAACAGATCCCTCTGTCTCACTACCTTCCCACCTCCCCCAACACCTGTTTCCTAAACCTGCAGTGGATGCAGAGGGGGCTGCGGTCAGCTCCCTGCAAGCAGCGGGCTTTCTCCACCATGGCAAGGACATGCTCTGGCTGGTTGGGGACCCCGCGGTCCGGCCAGGACACAAACTGCAGCTGGTGCACACAACGGGATTCCTGAGCACCCGAGAGAGAGAACAGGGAGAGGAAAGTGAGAGGAGCAGTTGGCCACGCTGTCAACATCACCCATGCTTATTCACAGATGAGAGAGTAACAGGAAACAGCTCTCCCTGGTGCAGAGCCGCAGAGCCTCCCCGGACCTCACCTTCCCCATAGTACCTTCTGGAAGGTGACCTGCAGCGTCCTGAACATGATGTCCACATTCAGCCATGTCTCTTCTGTCTGAGGAGGTGGAAGGAATAAGAAAAGTACTCAGATCCTGGGCACCGACATATGCATTTATAGAAAATAAAGCATTTTTTATTTATTTATCTATTTATTTTGCTTTTTGGGTCACACCCGGCAATGCACAGGGGTTGCTCCTGGCTCATGCACTCAGGAATTACTCCTGGGGGTTCTCAGGGCACCATATGGGATGCTGGGAATTGAACCCGGGTCGGCAGCGTGCAAGGCAAACACTCTACCTGTTGTGCTATTGATCCATCCCCAACAAAGCATTTTTGATCAAATACAAACCACATATTTGTTTAATTCGCTTAGCCAAAGCATCTCTCACATTATTCATGGAGAGAACATTTGAGAGCCTGGAATATGTGATAAAAAGAATAGAAACCCAAATAAACTCATTTACAGTCGTAAACTATTTCCTTTGTCCCAAAACAGAACAGTTTTCTTGTATTTATTAAGCACCAATTTATGATGAGGTGAAAGATTATCCTGAGTTCTTTGGAAATGGTGAAGGAAATGAAGATTTTAATAACCTTACCAGGCATATTTGTTGTACAGAAATTACGATCATCATAGTAAAATGGAAAAGCAATACAAATATCAAGTTCTATTTGCACACTATGCCACTTCCCAGTGGTGTGAGAGAACTATAAGAAAATGATTTATCCTTTCAAGTCAGCTCGATATTTCACAAAACAAATAATATTCAAGACTCCAGAAAACACAGTTTTAGCCTGTGTTTCTTTTCAGCTCACCAGGTTGATGCAGAAGCACCCAATCTGCAGTGGCTCCTGTGCTTGGGCCCAATAACGTTCACACTTTTTCTGCAAAAGGCAAGAGGAAAAGGGTAGCCATGAAGATGGGGAGCTTCAGCGCAGTGCGTGCACGTTTCACAGGCTCTTCTGTGGGGAAGTACAGCTGGAGTAGAAGGTAGCTGGCAGAGGCTTGTCAAAAGAAACAAACACAGATTCAGTAGAGACAGACTTGGGCTTCTCATTGTGCAGAGGAAGACAGTCCAGAAAAAAAATGTATGTAAAGGTGGCAACAGAGATTCGAATGCAATATAATGAGAGAACTGATTCATACAATTTAGTTTTGAAGTTGGCGTGGTGTTGTAAAAAGGAGGAGCGTTGGAGCCCTTGGGTGAAGAATGCATACACTAGTGATGAGAATAGTGTTAGAATCATGTGCATGAGAAATGACAATTAAAAACACTGTAAATCACAAAATCTCAATAAAATGTGTGTATATGTATACAAAAAAATATTCTCCTGAAAGCAGCTTTAAAAAATTGGACAAAAAGGGCTGTAGTGATAGCACAGCAGATAGAGCATTTGCCTTGCACATGGCCAACCTGGGTTCGATTTCCAGCATCCCATATGCTTCCCTGAGCACCGCCAGGAGTAATTCCTGAGTGCAGAGCCAGGGATAACCCCCGTGCATTATTGCCAGGTGTGACTCAAAAAGGAAAAACGAAATTGGACAAAATACATAATTTGCTATTTTCAGAGTCTGGGCCACAAGCTACGCAAAATAACAAAGGATCTGAAGCCTCCGGTGATCTCAGACTTGAGGAACCAGAGATCACAGCCAGGCAGGCAGGAGCAGTTAGAATTTGAAAGGCAAAGTCCTAGAAAAGCAGAGTTATGCAACCAAGCAAAATCCCCAGAAGTCAGCGAGAAAAATGTTCCCTCGAGTCTAGCTGAACAATAATCCGATGCTAAGTAACATGAATTTCCATATAGTTACTTGCTTTATCTCAGAGGAGTATAAAGTAAGATTGCTATGTAAAAGTGATCAGGAAGCAAGAGGGATTGTAATTTTAGAGTGTTTAAGACAACAGTAGATGCTAAGTAGTCACAGAGAGAAGAGCGATTGTCTATAAGGAAATATACAGCCTTTCTCGATGGATTTAAGTTCCCCCAAAGAAAAAAATGGACCTAAAGTGAAAGTTATTACTAGGATGGGCTACCTCTGCTGCCAGTTTCCTGAAAAATGCTGTTCTTGGTTCTTGGGGAGATCGTATAACAGTTAGGGTGCTTTTCTTGTGTGTGGCTGATTTGTTTTGATCCCAGCACAACATATGACTCCCAAATCCAGCAGGAGTGATCCCTCAGCACAGAGCCTGGAGTAAGTCCTGAAGACCCCTGGGCATGGCCCCCAAATAAACAACAATAAAGAAATGCTGTTCATTGCACAAAACGGACAGTGACCACACTGTTGCCTTGTTCAGAACTATATTATAAGAGACACTGCTCTATTCTAAGCTTAGGTGAGCATACGCAAAACAATATCAAGCAGCAATTTTTGCATATAGTTCTATTGAAGTTTTGGGTGTGGTAAGAGAAGATTCTGGTATAGAATTTAAATTATTCTTTGACTTTCACACTCCTGAAGTTCAGAGAAGACCTAATGAGTATTTTGATGCCAATAAACCAATCAGTTCCTATGTAAGAAAATGGGCCAATTTACCATCTCCAAAAAGAATTCCTTTCAGGCTACTGTCCTTGGTCCAAGGTCAATTTAATGAGGGGGAAATATTTTGTTTTCCTCCCAATCTAAGGTCTAACTCCGACCTTCCATTTTCTGTCCTTGGGATATTTTACCTCCCAAGCACAATGCACAGTATTCCCAGTGTACTTTTAAAGAAATTTACCCTATATCAAAGTTTATTTAGCTATGTTCAACTTTATGAATGAATAATAATAATGCATTTTAATTATTATTTATAAATTATATCATGTATGAGTGGTTTGATCACATATTCACATATTTTGAAATCATTAATAGAAGTTTAAAATGAAAACCATATCTATATATTCTTTCATTACTCTCTCTATCTCAATTCCTTACATTCTATACAGCTGATCAAGAACATACCTCAGTCCAGTGAACAGCAGTATTTTCTTAATCCACACATAGTCTAGGCGTTCGGTTTGAAGAAATATGTTTCCTATGCAGGGCAATTTATATTGCCAAATAGGATTCATGTCAGTGAATATTTTACATTTTTACCCAATAAAATATTTGTGTCCTGGCTGAACATTGGTAGAATTATGGCTCATTGAAGAGATTTCCTTTCAACTACCACCACCAGTAAATGATTTCTATTCCCTTCTGCATAGGAGAATAGTGGTCTGTTCTGATAATGATGGATGAATTCTATAACATTTAAATAGAGATTTTTATAGATCTAAAAAAAGTTAGGAGAGTTGCATGCAATCCAAATAGCTGGCTAAATGAATTTCAAATATCACATATTTAATGTGCCTGGAATATATA
>JAOXYA010083228.1:0-11272 GCA_028565675.1 Sorex palustris
CGAACAGATACCATTGGGCTACGCTAGCACGCAACTGGGATGAATGGAGACGTTACTGGCACCCGCTCGAGTAAATCAATGAATAACGGGGATTAAGTGATTAAGTGAATGATGGGTCTGGTTTCAAAATATTGAATGTAATCAAAATAGGGAGAGAGTAATGTGGAGATTGTCTGCCCAACAGGTAGGGGAAGGGTGTGGGAGAGGGGGGTATTCTGGGATTTTTTGGTGGTGGAAAATGGGCACTGGCAAAGGGCGGGTGTTTCATTGTGTGACAGAGACTTAAACCCGAAAGTTTTGTAACCTCTCTCATGGTGATTCAATAAATAAAATTATAAAAAAGAAAAAAAAAAGTAAGGTGCAGTTCATACCCAATTCAATCAGCCTAATCAATGGCTGAATAAATAGCAATACTTCTACATAGAAAGAAGAATATATGCCTATTGTATGCCCATAAATCATCCCTAAACTATGTCAAATTGGAGTATGGTGTAACTTATTTGTTTAATGGCAAGCTGTATAAACTCGTAGCACAAGATATTAAAGCTTCACCTAATCCCTTACAATATTTCTTCATTCTAGAAATAGCTCTAGGCTTAGCTTGGGTCATATCATTTCATCTTATGCATATATATGTTTGGCATTTACCTTTTGCTTTACATTAATGGAGTTGTACTTTGCATATTGTTTTGTGACCTATATTCTCCATTTAGCATTATGCTTTTTAGGACTTTCAACATCTTCATATTTAGATTAGGATTCTTCTTACGACATATGGTAATGATTATACAAATCATTAAATTATTCAAAATTATTATACAAAGTTATACAATTTAACAATATTTTGTGTTGGTATATATATGTTCAATATGACAAAAATTCTGGAAATCAATATTATCTAATTTAATATTATTTGCATCTTTTTTACTTAATAATACTTCAACCCCAACCTTTGGATACCCAGCATATATCTGATCATTATTTCATGGAAATAAATTTTATATTTGCTTTAACAATAGGCTATTGCATAAGAATGAAAATAAACTTATTTTGACCACATTTTTGCCTTTAACTTCATAGCTAGATCATTATAAGGGAGCCAGAAACTGTTACAAAATGAAAAGGGGAAATAAATGAAGTATTATACAGTGTTTTCCAATAGTGTACATAAGACTATAGGAATTTCAAATCTAGAAGAGCTCATGGAGAAATATATGCAGAGGTTCAGAGGATGACATCTCCCAGTATAGAGTATGGCATTTATTTGCGGTCAGAAAAAAATATATTATGAATCCAAGCTCGCCTAAGAGCCAAGAAATTTCATTTCCTAGTTTAGGAAATGAAAATAATACTAACAATCACTACTTGTATGGTTAACTTGAGCTTTGAACAAGAAGTGGGACACCATGCATGAAGTGATAATGATCATTGTTATTTCCATTTTACCTATTTTGAGCACATTTCATGCTCAAAATGGGCCCAGAATACGGTTGTAGAGAGCTCACAGACTTGAGGCTTAGGCCAAAAAAAATTGCAAATATTTTCTAGTTTAACTCATAAGAGCAAAGGGAAAGTCAGAGAGTGAAGACAAAATCTCTACTTGAAAAGAGGCAGAGGATGTTCTGTAGCAATCAAGACAACTGTTAGAGAAAAGGCTCAGTAGAGAGCAGCTGTTATCAGGTTTTGTCTCCCCTTGACTCTGTGTTCTGCTTTAGTATCTTTTCTTCTCTTGACTTCTCTTGGTAATTTGATCCACTTGTCTGGTGATGGTCAGTAAACAAAACAGAATGCTTTTTCAGGGATGAGAGGATTGACATTCTAACTCAGTCTGACTTGTTTGATCTCACTATTTCTCAGGAGCAGCAATATTCAGACCCATTTAATTTAGTGATGTTGATTCTGTATATGTGTGTGTGTGTGTGTGTGTGTGTGTTTGTGTGTGTGCGTCTATCTGTCTACATGTCTGTCTGTCTGTGTGCTCTTACGCACACATGCACATATAACTTTATTTCTCTCTACTATTCAAGAGAGATGCTTAGAAGGAAAAGCTTATTTAAGACCAGACTACGAGACTTTTAATCTGGTTTGTACCAGTCCTAAATTGATTTGGTACATTGTATTGCCTTACTGACTCAAAGTCTTTCTTCATCTTAATACAACAATGGCAATATCTAATTTCCAAAGCAATTGCAAATTATGTACAGGATGAAAGATTGAGGCACATGCCAAGAAAAAAATCCTGATTAATATATGATTGTTATTTTTCTTTATAAATTACTAAAAAGAAGCTCAAAGTTCCCTATAAAACTGCAGTAATTTTCTTTAACTATTGTTTATATAACCCTTAACTTGAAGTTTATGCATTTGTCCCCTGAAGTATCAAAGTCAAGATTTCCATAGACAATAGTCCCTAAAATGAGTCTCTTCTAGCTTTCTTGCAAAATATTAAGACTGAAGAATCACACTTCTAGGACTGCATTTGCGTATGGATGAATTCAGTAGTTAGAATAGACCTTTTGATCCATTTCAATCTCAATGGTGATGATCCTTAGTTCTCTTAAATAGATTTGCTACTCAGTGTTAACATAACCAGTATTTTGAAATATTTAATAAGCCTTTTAAACATTCTACCTCCTTTTATGGGCAGAGGATGCGATATAATGTCACAACTTAGTGAGAACTGGGACCCAAGCATTTGAAGTCACTGAACAGTGTCATCTTACCAATTTTTGAATGAAATTCATAATCATGTCATTTAATTAAAACTGAAGGGGAAGAGGAGGGGCAGTTTTAGGATCACACTTTAAAATAGTTTTCAACAGCAACATATAACATTTGTAATAAGTCTAGTACTAAGTCCTTTGATTGTATAACCAACAATATTGAGATGCAGTTACCTAATTATTTATACGATCTGATTAACTACAGTGAGAGAATTTATAAATGAAGACATATTAGACTTAAACAATGTCTCTGGGGAAAAGTGAGAAAAATAAAAGGAGATAGTTTAAAATCATGAAAGGTGATCAGTGTATCTTGTTAAGTTATCAAAGTAAAGAGATATGAGAGAAACATTGAGGCTTGTCCTCTACCTCTCTGTTCACCTGGCTAGCCCCTATGATTCATTCATGAGTAATTTTCTTTCATAATCTTGCTTTGCACTCCTCCTGGTCTGGGGTAGTTTCTCTTCTCTACAAATGTCATCTAGATCATTCTTAACCAAAACATAATCATAGTGCAACAGTCTGTGTACTTATATGTTCAAGTCTTTATTCTAAATATCTCCATTATATTTTGTTTGTTCACAACCATACAATCTTGAATGCACCTAGTCTCATCAGAATGTTTCATTTATAGCTGCATCTCCGTTATCTAGTACGCAGTTGGTGCTTATGAGGTTTCCTTTGAAATGGTGTCTGAATGTGGTACTTTATTCTCTCTAAAGCTTAATACAAAAGTGTGAGCATTTACTAAATTTGTCAGAGGCATTGTTCAAAGGCAGACAGAAATACAAGATATATCTCTCATCAAAAGAACAAAGAAGTATCAAAGATTTTATATATGCTGGCCCTCTAGTTTTGTAGTTGGACCAATACGCACAGTTTTTATGAAGGACCTTTATATGTTCTATGAAGATCTTGAGAGTACATGACTGCTATAAATATTTATTTTTAAGCTAGAAGGTAATTTGGTTAAAGATAAATTTTATTAGCTGTAATGAATGGTAATTCAAGGATGTTACCACTGAAATAGTTTGACATGCAATAGATTTCTAGCTGTATCATTAGGATATGGATGGAGTAAGCTGGCGTAAATGGCCTGCAAGGATTAATAAACTGTAAAATAGAGAAAGATTTTAAAAAGAACAACTCTAGTGTGTTGTCATTCAGTATTTTGTAAGGATAAGAGATAATCATTGTGGAACATAGGACAATAAAGAACAGTTTATATGGAAGGATTGAGGGAAGCTTCTCCAACAAGGCAACAATCAAATAAGTTCAAGGGACAGAGAGATAGTGCATAGTTAAAGTCACATGTCTTGCATTGGTCAACCTTGGATTCAATACACAGCACCACATGGCCCCCCAAATATGACTGCATGCATCCTTGGAGGGTTCTGAGCACCATGGAGCCCAAGAATCAGCACTGCACTGAGGCTCTTATTGAACTTGGCCAAGAATCTCTAAGAGTGTTCTCTGAGCACTATTTCAAAGGCAGCCCCCCAAATTTGGATAAGATCTTAATAATCAATAATGTATCAACCTTATTGTTTTCCAGCAGAACTATATCAGATTTTTATCTTTTTAAAATTGAAGTAACACTGCATTATAACACTAAATATTTTCATATATGCACCTTTTGGTATGCATCATTGAAAATCAGCATGCATATGTACTTCATTAAATTCACTAGTAAAAGTCTAATTAGATGCTTCACTATAAAATTGACCCTTTTGACCTGATTTACCTAACTTCCTTCCTTTCTGTTTGCCCCCATTTATATTAAATACTAACAATTTGTTTTATTTAGTTAATCTATTTGCAGATTACTAAAATAAAAAGAAATGGGGTATGGGTAAATAATGATGATTCTGTTTTAATGCCATTAAATGCTTATTTCCCTCAAATATCTGAGAAGCTAATTTCATAATACTAACTCACTATATATAAGTGCTTTCTAAGTGACTTAATAATTTAATATTTCCTCTTCTACATGTGAATGATTAGCATAGAAATAATAGATATGTAAAATTAACTGATAGAATGTCTAACTTAATCCTTTACATGTATATAGAATATTCCCTTTAAAATTATGAAACCAGATCTGTTATATTAGGTTTTTCCTTCACTCTGCACATAAGCCTTCCCTCCCCACATGTGGGAAAAGATCAGAGAAAGACAATTATTTCTAATATAGACATGAGGAAACCAAGAATCAAAGAATATAGGTCTTGGCTAAGGTCATCCTGTGAACATAATATTCTGATTCAAAGAATTTTCCACCTGAAACTCTGTTCTTTCTTGTACCATACATTGCCTACCCATAGATTTCTGATGTGCTAAAAGACAGAGTTATATAAATGAAAAAAAAAAGTCCCTAGGAAAGTTCTCTTGCTTTAGCTCTCCCAAGAATGATAACACATTGATAACAAACTCAATGAAATTAAAAATCAAATGGACTCCATTTGCATATATTATGCTCTTTAATGCAAAAACTATGGATGGTGGGTAACTATTCACATTTTCAACATGAAGAAATTGCTAAGTGATTAAAATTATATATTTTTTTACTTTTAAGTTTTGCAGGAGCTTTCATGGTTACAAACTGTTATTAGTAAGAATTTCTGCATAAAATACTGCAGCACCTCACTCTCCACCAATTGGCCCACATTTTGCCCCCCATGGTCTAGAGTCACACACTCATTCTCCCCAGCTTCCTGCTAATCTTCCTACAAAAGACAAATTCCCAGTTGATGTAGCCTTTGGGCCTTTGCTATTCCATATTCTCTTTCTTCATATCCCACATAGTAGATTATTCTGTGTCTGCCCCGCCCTTCTTCTGACTACATTCATTAGGATAACCTTTAGATTCATCCACACAATAGAAAATTTCACTTCATTACATCTAAGTAGCATTCTATTCTGCATATGTACCATACTATAGTTTTGTTTTGTTTTTTATCTAGTCATCTATTTATAGAACGTCATGAGACGACTGAAACGGGAAGGAATGGGAGTGAAGATAGATGGTCAGCTACTACACCACCTCTGCTTTGCTGATTACATCATTCTAATAATACCAAACATTAGCCAAGCAGCACAAACGCTGACCAACTTCTACCATGAGTGTGGAAAGGTCAGACTCCAGTTGAATCTCACGAAGACAATGTTCATGAGAAAGTCTTGTTCCTGACGTTCCATTCACTCTCAAGGGAATGACCATCTCTGAATGCAACAGTTACGTGTCCCTAGGTTGAGAAGTCAATGTGACGAATGACCTGGCACCTGAGTTGTGCAGGAAGAAGAGAGCGGATTGAAACGCCTTCAAGAGCGTCGAAGAAATAGCTAAGAGGACAAAGAACCTCCAGCTCCAGGCACATCTCTTCGATTCCACTGTTCTTCCTGCATTAACATACGCCTCAGAGACCTAGGCCCTACAAAAACAGGATCAGAACACTATTCGGGTCTCCCAAAGAGGAATCGAAAGATCTATGCTTGCAGTATCACGCTTCTTATATATATATATGCCTCTCAGAGTGCCCAGCAAGCTACCGAGAGTCTCCCGCCCGCATGGGCAGAGCCTGGCAAAGCTACCCATTGTCGTATTTGATATGCCAAAACCAGTAACTATAATGGGTCTCATTCCCCTGACCCTGAAAGAGCTCCAATCGTTGGGAAAGATGAGTAAGGAGAGGCTACTAAAATCTCAGGGCTGGGACGAATAGAGATATTACTGCCACCCACTTGAGTAGATTGACAAACAACAGATGACAGTGATACAAGAGATACAAGACCCAAAGAGAGGTCAAATGGTAGGGTCTAATAAGCCGAGCATGCAGGAAGCCCTAGATTCAATTCTCAGCACTATGTGGCCCCAAGTGCTGACTGGGTGTGGTTCTGGCAGCCTCTGAGGATTGCCAAGACTGACCCTATTTTTAAAAATAAAATGCTATTTTTTAAGTTTTAAAGACCCCCACTGAGCTCCCTCGCACCTTCCACCATGTGAGGACTCAACCCTAAAAAGCACTCTCACCTGATTGTGCTGGCACACAGTCTTGCTCTTCAAGTCTCCAGAACTGTGAGAAAAAATTGTCTACCATTTACAAGCTTTCCAGTCTCTAGTATTTTGCTAGAGTAACCCAAATGGACTATGAAAAAGGCCCCCAACAACTTTCAGGAAACCAATGGGAAAACTTGTAGGAATAAATGCCTTTGTCCCAATCATAAAAGGACAGAGGGTAGGGGCTGGAATGATAGTACAGCAGGTAGGATGTTTGCCTTGCACGCGACTGACCCAGGTTCGATTCCTAGCATCCCATATGGTCCTCTGAGCACTGCAGGAGTAATTCCTGAGTACAGAGCCAGGAGTAACCCCTGTGCATCGCCAGGTGTGACCCAAAAAGGAAAAAAAAATAAAACAAAGGACAAGATTAAATTCAAAGATGTCTTCTCTCTATCTTTGTCTTTGTTCCTTCTCTCTAAAGGAACAAAGGACAGACTGAGTGTAATGTGGATATGGGCACAGAGTGGACTGTGACCTGCACCGGAGAGTAGAGTTGCCATCCCCACTGTTCCACTGTGAATCTTCCAGCCACCTACTTCCAGCAACTACAAAGCTACAGGTCTAAGAACAACGCCACCCTCTCCATCAAGGCTCTAAGAAGGTCCTCCATTCTATAGAACTCAAATTACATCCTCCTGGTTTGCTTCTGAGGCACAGGTAAGTATCGTGGAGTCATATTTGTTCTAGTGCTCTGGCCACAGGTGATGCCAGCTCCCCACTCAGGCCTGGACCCAAGAACTGACTGATAACATCTCTGGTTTGTTCCACCATAGGGTTTGGAAATTCACTACCTGCCAGATTGTATTTTAAATCCTTAACATAAATTAACAACATTTAGGATTGAAACTTAAGAAAATAAGGTGCTTGTCTTGTATGCTGCTGACTCCAGTATGACCCCTGGCACCACATATGGCTCCCTGAACACTGGAGCACTGCAGGGGTCATTCTTAAGCACAGAGTCAGAGTCAGGAATAAGCCTTGAGCCCCACTGGGTGTGCCCCCCCCTCAAAAAATAATGAAGTATAGTATTATCTCCATTTTATAAATGAAGACAGTGAAGTTCAGAGAGATTTAACTTGCCTAACATTGCATAACTAGTGAGTAACAAAGTAAAGTTTAAACCCAAAGTCTTTACACTGGTCCAACACATTGTTTTTATTTATTTATTTTGCTTTGTTTGGGGTCATGCCCTGCAATGCTCAGGGCTTACTCCTGGCTCTGCACTCACTAATTACTCCTGGTGGTGCTTGGGAAACCCTATGGGATTCTGGGGATCGAACTCAGTATGGTCACATGTAAGGCAAACACTCTACCCACTGTACTATCACTCCAGCCCCATACATTGCTTTTAAAGCAAGAGTAACTATAAGCAGAAATTGCCTTTATTATTGAAAGTGTTACTTATTCTTTCTACAGTGAGAATACAATACGATAATGCACATGAAAAACACAGTTTTGCATTGCAGAGCACTGTACAAACCAGATCTACTCTATTAACCAGGATCTCCTCCCATACTCATGTTTAGAATCTATCCTTCCCTTTAGATTCTCCATTGGCACTTTCTTCCACAGGTTATCTCCGCACCAGCCAACCACAGATAGCTCATTCTTCATGCCCTTGAACTAGAGGGTCCTATACTCTACCAATCCCATCACTGATCTTCATTCTTTAACAAATGCTTATATAATTAGAAACCATACTAAGCCAATTATGATCTTACTATAACGAAGCACAATGACATTACTCAATGTCACAATGACATTGCTTTTTGGGTCACACCCAGCGATGCTCAGGGATTACTCTTGGCTCTGCACTCAGGAATTACTCCTGGCAGTGCTCAGAGGACTATATGGGATGCTAGGGATCAAACCTCATTGGCCACTTGCAAGACTAACGCACTACCCACTGTGCTATCGCTCCAGCCCCTGAAAGTCACCTTTTTATTTTATCCTCTTTCCCCAATCCCTTTCATTGTCCTTTTGATTTTCATATCTTACCCTTGCCTCTATGTTCACCACCCCCAACTTTTAGATCTGCTTAAATCTGTCACTACTCCTCTTCTTCTCACCTACTCATGTATTCATTTTAAAAAGTCATTGATTAGTTGCTTAATAGGAAATAGTGATTTGTCACAGGGGCATAATAATTCATAAAATACAAAGGAGGGAGAGAGAGAACAGCATACATGATAGATTTTTAGGAGACAGATAAGTAAAGCTCAGAGGTGGGGAAGCACTGCAGAAGACCTACCTTTGAGAGAGAATACTGAGCGAGAGAGCTGCTCCCCATGGTCAGGAACCTTCAGGAAAGTTAATGCTTACACAGAACTCACAGCCCTGAAGCAAATCAAACACAGAGTACCTGGGGCTGGAGTGATAGCATAGTGGATAGGGCATTTGCCTTGCACGTGGCTAACCGGTGTTCAATTCCCAGAATCCCATGTGGTCCCCTGAGCACTGCCAGGAGTAATTCCTGAGTGCAGAGCCAGGAGGAACCCCTGTGTATCTCCAGGTGTGATGCAAAAGAAAAAAAAGAAAAAAGGGAACCCAAGGCCACTGTGAACACTCACATCCAAGAAGGCCACATATTTATCAACTTGCCACCAAGACTCCATAAGACACTAGGAGAATGCCTTCAGCTTCTCTTTTGCTTCCCCAGTATATGTGTCGCCCACTTTTCAAAATTCACATTGTGCCTTTTCATCTCCAGGAAAGATCTACATGAACGCCCATTCTCTTAATGGAAAGATACTGAACTGTTTTTCCCTTTCAGGACAAAAGTCAAAGCAAAACTAACATGCATTTGTTTAGCAGCAGCATGCACTCAAGGAGTGAGAGTGACATCTTGAGTCCCTTCTGTGGGAACTGTTTTATACAGACTGTGTATGTTCCACTTGATTCCTGCTTTTTCTTTTTGGCTCTGGAGAAGGCAACACTCAGCAGTGCTTTGGGGGACCATATAATGCCAGTGTCAGGATGGAACCCAGGACCCCAACATGTATGGGCTATTTACTCTAACCCTTTGAGCCACCTCCATGGCCCATCATTCCCACTTTTATCATGTGTTAGGGTTGCTTTAGGTCTTATGTATTGTGTGTGTGTGTGTGTGTGTGTTTTGCTTTTTGGGTCACACCCAGCGATGCAAGGGGTTACTCTTGGCTCATGCACTCAGGAATTGCTTCTGGAGGTGCTCGGGGGACCATATAGGATGATGGGAATCAAACCCGGGTCGGCCGCATGTAAGGCAAACACCCTAAACACCCTACCAGCTGTGCTATCTCTCCAGCCCCTACGTCTTGGTTTGGTTTGGTTTAGTAGGATATTTAAAAATCTGGGAAAGCTCAAATTTTTTTCATATAAATGAATGGTAATTAATTTTTTGCTTTAAAACATTTCAGCTTATGCAAGTTTTCATAGGAATTTTCCAATAGCAAAGGAAAATTATGTAGCCCAATGGCCCTGTTGAAAGAATATGAACCGTAGGAAGGACCCTGAAAGCAATGGAATCTCTGGGATTCCATACTTTGAGATACAAGGAAAACACAATGTATGGAAAGGAGTACTGATGCCCAGGGACCATTTCCTTAGTCTCTCATTACAATTGATTCACTTCAGTGGTGGATTCCACATTTATTTCACTTAATCATTTATCACAATTGCTTTGCTTCTCCTGAAAGGTTGTTAGTTAATTCACTTGTTAACTCTCTGTTATTGTTTGAATCAATTCTCTCGATCCTCTCAATATGCCTCGTAGGGATATTGCTTTACACTTAAAAGGTACCCAATATATACCCAAAATAGATGTGCTGTTGAAACCAGAATTCTGACCTTTTGATTCTTGATTCAGAGAGCATTATTGCTCAGTCTTTCTTTATAAATAGGAGGATTTTGCATAGTGAGCCAACTTAATCTAATCTATTGAAACTAATCATTCTGTGAACTTTTATTATTAAATAATAACAAATTCATAATATCTATAGGAAACCAAGACAAGAAAGTTGGTAGATTTGTTATACAATTTTTACTAAGGATTAATTTGCAGCTTAAAATGATTAAAGCAGCCACTTCAAATTGATATCTATTGGATGTTAGTTATGTACCAAGTATCACTCAAAATGGGGGGTTTTGTTGGATTTTTTTTTTGTTTTTTTTGCTTGTTTGTTTGTTTTTCACTTAAACCTTACAGTAGCCCCTGTGGTACTTTTACAGATGAGAAAACTGAAGCACAAAAAAGATGTGACATGCCTAAAGACATATGTCTAGTAAACGGTGGCATCAAAATACAAACCTAGGCATTCAGGTACAGTCTTTGCTCTTAGCCAATGTTCTACACAGCCAGATATATGGGACCTGGATAATTGTTACCCGAGATTAGAAATTCAAACATCTGTGTCCTACAGAATATGGGCAATGGATTAAGCTAGAGATGAGACAATATGAAATTCTTGAGCAAAATTATCTCCCTCTAGTGGCCTCCTCCAACAGCCTA
>JAOXYA010083253.1:0-11271 GCA_028565675.1 Sorex palustris
CTTTTTGGGCCACACCCGGTGATGCTCAGGGGTTACTCCTGGCTCATGCACTCAGGAATTGCTCCTGGCGGTGCTCACGGGACCATATGGGGTGCTGGGAATCGAACCTGTGTCGGCCATGGTGGCTGTGTGCAAGGCAAACGCCCTACCCGCTGTGCTATCGCTCCAGCCCCTCCGTCTTGTTTCTTATACCTGCGGCTGCTTCCATCATGGAGTCGAAATTAAAAGCAATTGATTGGGGGGTGCACTGTGAATGTGTGTGTGTGTGCTGTGTGAGAGTATGCCTGTATGTGTGTGTGCCTGTATAAGAGTGTGAACTGTGAGTGTGTGTGTGTGTACTGTGTGACAGTATGTGTGCTGTGAGTGTGAAAGTGTGTGTTGTATGTGTGCTGTGAGTATGAGTGTGTGCTGTGTGAGTGTGAGAGTGTGTGTGCTGTGAGTGTGAGTGTGGGTGATTGTGTGAGTGCGTGTGTGCCAGTGTGAGTGTATAACTGTGTTGTGAGAGCATGCCAGTGTGTGTGTGTGTGTTGTGTGTATGTGTGTTGTATGTATTGGTGCTGTGTATGAGTGTGTGATGTATTTTGTGCGAGAGTGTGTGAGTGTATGCTGTGTGCTGTGTGTGTGAGTTTATGGCGTGTGCTATGTGTGTGTGTGTGAGTGAGTGCATGGCACGTGCTGTGTGTGTGAGTGTGTTGTGTGTGTATGTGAGTTCAGGGTGTGTGTGTAAGTATGTGAGTGTATGTTGTGTGAGTGCATGGTGTGTGCTGTGTGTGTGAGTGTGTGAGTGCATGGGTGTGCTGTGTGTGAGTGTGAGTGCGGCAGTTCTGTTCAGTGCTCGAAGTGCCGGCGGCCAGTGGCAGCCCCCCGGGACGCAGACTCAGATCTGCCGCCGCCTGGCCCCAGGCTCTGTTCCGTATCAAAGCAAAGACAGCTTTGGGGGGTGCTAATGAGGGTGAATCGCCCTGTCGCCCACCCGCCCTCCGGCTCTGCTCCCTGCACTGCCCACCCCTCGTTCCCACGGGAAGGGCCGGAGCCCCCTCGGCTTCCAGCCGGGCTGGAATATTAAGTGCCCACCAGTAAAGGGTCAGCAGCTGGTGTGAGGTGCTAAGAGGAGTGATGTGTGACCCCACGCCCCGGCCCACTCCTCAAGAGGAAGCAGATAAATGACCATCGTGCATTTATGCTACAGAGACCCGGGATAACGGGGATGAACCTCGGCTCACGCAGCTCACAAGGAATTATCCATTGGGCGGAAGAGGTGGGGCCTGGGAGAGCCAGTTCCCGGGCAGTGTCTGGGGCCCAGGGATCCGACACTGTGTGTAGGTTTGGGGGACGGGGGGAGGAGCAAGGGGAGGACTCAGTGGGACCCACTTACCTGCTTCTGGGCGTCTCACCGCTTGTTCCTCTGCCTCCCTCTCCCCTCCCGCTCTCCTCCCTCCTCGCTGCCGCCTTTCCTTCTCCTCTCCCTCCTCCCTCTTCCTCCTCCTCTCCCTCTTCTCTCTCTCCTTCCTCCCTCCTGGCTCTCCCTCCCTCCTCCTCCTCTCTTCCCGTCTTGTTTCTCTGGGCACAGGCTGCGCCCACAGGCTGGCTCCTCACGGGTCGCCTGCCGTCCTGGGTGGCCCAGCCTCTCACTTCGTGCCATCTTCCATCAGGAGCAGCCACCCTTGTCCCTTCAGCAGTGCCAAGCGCCTGCCATGGGCCAGAGTATACCCGGCGCCCCACCCCGCCGGAGAGGAGAGAACGTGTGGGAGGCACCTGCTATCGTGGTGGCGGGGCAGGGACAGTCCTTTCTCCCAGGAGCTCACAGTCCACCTGAAGGTGTCCTCAGCCCTTCCCACCTTTTCACCTGAAAAATTCCTGTGCCACACACACACACACACACACACACACACACACACACAAATACAGTGCATATGGGTATCATCAGAATAGGCTTCTAAATCCAACACTCATCGGTGACGAGTCATAAATTTTAAAGTTATTTTGTTTCTTTCTGGGTCACACTCGGCGGGACTCAGGGGTTTCTCCTGGCTCTGTAGTCAGGAATCACTCCTAGCGGTGCTCGGGAGACCCTATGGGATGCTGGGGGTTGAACCCGGGGTCGGTTGCGTGCAAGGCAAGCACCCCATTTGCTGTGCTAGCACTCAAAAATTCATTTTAAAGGGATTTTGGAAAACATTCTGCAACTTGGGGCCAGAGAGAGTGAGAGGAGAGAGAGAGTAGCCCAAGTGCAGGGTTCAAGCACAGGCTGTGCCTGCATCAGAGCCCGGCTCGACCCCAGCACTCCATGGGCCCTGAGCACCACCGGATGCAGCCTGGGGCCCCGCAGTACTACCTAGGGTGGCCCAAGGCACTGCAGGGAACTGCAGCACCATGCCCTGGGGGCCTCGCATCAAACTACCAGCCCAGTGGGCCGAGAATCGCCTGGAGGGGTGCCACGTCCTCCTGCACACATTTGGGACCCTCCCCTTCACTCCTGCTGCATGACCACATGTGGGGTGGCCACCCAGGCTGAGAAGCAGGACCCTGGGGCCTGAAGCTGAAGTGGGGTCCGGTCTACATCCTCTGAACCCCTGGTTCTTCATAGTGACTCCCCCCCATTCCCGGACCCCTATGGTCTGGGCCATGGCACGAGGCCAGGGCTCTGCATTCAGAGCCAGGCCACGTGGGATTGACAGCCGTGGCTGAGTTTTGCTTGAGCAGAAGCAGGTTCTTGGACCCAGGCACTGTCTTTGGCGGGGAGAAGCTCACAGAGCTGACTCCCAGCCGGCGAGTCCCAGCCTGGTCCCCACCCCCACCCGGCACTGCCGCCTTACCTGGTGGGTCCAACTTCTGGGGAGCTCACCTGGGGTCTACAGCGTGACCTGGGTGTGCTGTGGGTTGGGGGCTGGCCACGGTATCCTGGTGGGAGGGGTTTCTGGCTTCAGAATGACGGGCCGCCTGGGGTCTGCACCCCACACAGAGACACACCCTGGGCTGGCAAGAGCAAGTGGCAGGCAGAGAGGCCCCGTCCTCCGGGCCTTGAGTTTGGCAGGGGGACACGGTCAACTCCGTGGCGGGCCCACTGGTTGGCCCGCTGCCCGTGGAGCCCAGCCGCCATTCGGGATGTGTGTCCCTGAGCTTGGTTGTGCTTCAACAGCACAACCTTGGGGACCCTCTTGGGCCGTCTGCCTTGGGGGCCCTCTTGGGCTGTCTGTCCCCAGGCACCCTGAACTGGCCGGTGAGCTGAGAGTGGAGAGGCCGGCCAGACGTGTTCTCAGCGGTGACCCCAGGCTCTGGAGCGTGATTGCTCTGCTCTCCTGCGCCCCCATCAGGTCTTAGAAGGGACAACTGATCCAGGGCCTTAGCCTTGCACGCAGCTGACCAGGGTTCCATCCCTGGCATCCCCAATGGTCCCCCCGCTCCCATGCTCACCTGAAGTGATCAGGGGCAGAAGTAAGTCCCAAGCACATCCCCCAAACCCATAAAACATTGCTCCTTCAAGTACCAGCACCCCAAACTTCCCGCGAGGTTTGCTCCCGGGAGCCCCAGTGAAGACCCAACCCCCGCTTCCCTCTGTGTGTGGCGTTCGCTCCTCTCCTGGGGTCCTTTCCTGTGCTGTGGGCCTTGTGGGACTGCCAGTGTGTGCCTCAGCTGGCACCCGGTGTGCCCGGTCACCTCTGTAGAACTTCGTGTCATTGACGTCCTGTCCAGCGAGTCCAGCCACCCCCCGAGTCACCATCGGCATATTCTCGAGTGTGGAGCATTAGGAAACAGTCCACTGGTACGTGGACCCACAGACCAGGCATCGGGGTCCCAGCGGATCTGACCCTCTGACCACTGGCTCTCACCTCATCCTCTCTTACGCTGGGCCGGGCAGTGAGTGGACCATGGGCTGGGCACACGAGGGCTCTCCGTGCAACAACACCCTGCAAACGGAACAGAAGTGAAATCTGCTCCCCCTGTTGATGGCAGGAACCCGGGACCGCCCAGGGAAAGCAGAGCTGTCACCAGCCTGGCGCTAGGGTGGCAGGCATGGGGACCCCGGGGTGCATGGGTCTCAGAGCCTCCTCTCCCCTGACTCACTGTCATGTCCCTGCAAAAACCATGCCCCCTTTCCCGCCCATTTGGCAAAGCCATCTGGCGCCAGGTCTCTGCCACCGAAACCATCCTGCTGGCTGGGATTTCTTTTTGAGCTTTGGGGCCACACTCGGCAGTGCTCAGGGCTTGCTCTGGCTCTGCACTCAGGGTCACTCCTGGCGGACTCGGGGGACCATTGGGAAGCCAGGGATCGAAACTGGATTGGCCGTGTGCAAGACCAGTGCCCTCCCTGATGTCCTATCGCTCCAGTCTGGGACTTTATTTTATTATTTTGCTTCGTTTGGGGCTACGCCCGGCGGTGCTCAGAGACTGCTTCCGGCTCAGTGTTGGGGGAACCATGCGGTGTCGGGGTGAAGACGGGACTTCCGGCATGCAAGATGCTTGCTCAGTCCCCCGAGCTCTCTCCCGGCCCCAGTGTGAGTTTAGACAGTGATGCATCAGGGCGTGAGGAGGGTCCTTGGTCTTTACCTCCAGACATGCCCCTTCCAGGTCTCCTGGGACACCGTGGGCCGTGAAGGACATGACTCACGGCCCAGAAAGGAACAGGCATCGAGGAACAAGTAGAAAATGAACCAGGTGAGAGAAACAGTGAGGGGCTGGTCCCGAGACCAGTGGACATCAGGTGGGCTGGCCCTAAGGCTGGTGGACATCAGGTGGGCTGGCCTGAGGCTGGCGGACATCAGATGGCCTGGCCCTGAGGCTGGTGGACATCAGGTGGGCTAGCCTAAGGCCAGTGGACATCGGTGGGCTGGGTCCGAGGTTAGTGGACATCAGGTAGGCTGGCCCCAAGGCTTGTGGACATCAGGTGGCCTGGTCTGAGGCCAGTGGACATCAGATGGGCTGGCCCTGAGGCTGGTGGACGTCAGGTGGGCTAGGCTAAGGCCACTGGACACCAGGTGCGCTGGGTCTGAGGTCAGTGGACATCAGGTACGCTGGCCCCAAGGCTGGTGGAAATCAGGTAGCTGGGCCCAAGGCCAGTGGACATCAGGTAGGCTGGCCCCAAGGCTGGTGGACATCAGGTGGGTTGGGCCCGAGGCCAGTGGACATCAGGTAGGCTGGCTCCAAGGCTGGTGGACATCAGGTGGACTGGCCCCGAGGCTGGTAGACATCAGGTAGGCTGGCCCCAAAGCTGATGGACATCAGGTAGGCTGGCCCCGAGGCTAATGGACATCAGGTGGGCTGACCTGAGGCTGGTGGACGTCGGGTGGGCTGGGCCGAGGCCAGTGGACATCACTGTCAGGTGGGTTGGCCCGTAGCTTCATTTTATTTCCCCCGGAGCCACCGCTTTTCCAGAACCATCTTTTATTCTCGCACCCTGAGGTACTCTTACTGTTGCCCATACCCTGTTCTGGCAGTCAGGGAGCTTGGAGTTGGACGGGAGTCCCTGGTCTCTGTGGACCATGGTGGGCCCTTGCCCAGCCCAGGGAGGTTCGAGGTTCCCTTGGCCGCAGGCTGCTCAGGCTCTGCCTGGCCCCCGGCTTGGCCCTTACCCCTGCAGTTCCATCAGCTGCTCTAGCGCCAGGTGGACTTTGCCTCCATGGACTTGTCCCCTCCCTCCCCGGGCTGCTCTCAGACCCCCTCCGGGCTGGTGGCTGCTGAGTGGCTTCCGGAGCCTCCTGGAACCCTGGTGGTTGGAAAGAGCTCGGCAACGTGTCTCCGGGGGCCCTGGAAGTGTCCACTGGTGCCCTGTTCTCTGGGGGGCGAACAGTGCTTTCGATCACAGCTCCCAAGTGCCAGGGCTGGGCAAGGGAGTGGAAAATCTTTTGAAATTCCCAATAAATAAATAAAAATAACTTCAAGGGCTTGTCACCATAGAAACCACGGGCTTGGTGAGTCGTCATGGAGATGGGGGTAGGCGCCCTGCCTGGACAGTCAGCATCGGCAGGAAGGGCCTGTGGAGAACCGGCCAGAGGCCGAGGCCGCACGCTTGCGCGAGTGTGTGCGTGAGTGAGAGTGAGTGTGAGTGTGCGAGTTTGTGAAGGCGAGTGTGCGTGCTCGTGTGTAAGGGTGTGAGTGTGCTTGTGTGAGGGTTTGACTGAAGGCATGTATGAGTGTTGCTCCTGTGTGAGCGTGCGTGTGAGCATGTGCATGTGTGTTCATGTGTGAGTGTGCAGTTGTATATGTGAGTGTATGAATGAATGTGAGGCTGCAAGTGTGTGTGACTATATGTGAGTATATGTGAGTGTGTGAGTGTTTGTGTAGGGACACATGAGTGTGTGTGTGTGTGAGTGTGTGAGTGTATGTGAGTACGTGTAGGGGTATGTGAGTGTGAGTGTGTACGGGTGTGTGTGCATGAATGTGAATATATGCGAATGTGTGTGGGTATATGGGTGTGTGTGTGTGTGTGTGTGTGTGTGTGTGTGTGTGTGTGTAGAAGCAGAGGGGAGAGCACCTGTCTTCTGGAACTTTCCTCCCAGTGAGCCGCCCCTCTGGCCCACGGTGGTCGGTGGTGCTGATGGGAGCAGACCCAGCCCTGGTCTTGCTGCCAGTGAGTCGCCATGACAACACCTGGGCGGGCCTGGCAGGGTCTGGAGGGAGTTGCCCGGGTAACGGGCTCCCTCGCCCCCCGTTTCTGCCAACCAGTTCTCCCAGCCCTCTCCAGTGTGCTGTGGGCCATCACCATGGAGACCGCTCGTCCTCCCCTTCAGAGCACCCAGCTCCGGGGACCGCCGGGGACACTGGGGGTGGACTGGAACTTGTGGTCAGGAAGAGGGGAGCAGGGTGGGGCTTGGGAGCTTCCCGAAGTGCCACTCGGAGCTGGTGCTGCCCGCCCAGCCTTCTTCCGCCTGACCCCTCCGGCCCTGAGCCAGCAGCCCTCAGGGTCCTCTGAGAAAGTTCCTTTGAACCAGCTGAGAAGGTTCCTTTGCTGTTCCTTGATCTTGCTAAAGCAAACCGATAAATAAAGCGCCAGTTAGCGACCT
The DNA here is from genome assembly GCA_028565675.1 of Sorex palustris. NCBI lineage: Eukaryota > Metazoa > Chordata > Mammalia > Eulipotyphla > Soricidae > Sorex > Sorex palustris. Next base: position 7,002 of record JAOXYA010083253.1, read on the forward strand.
ACTCAGTACCTGGTCTGGGCGCATTCTTGGGGGGGGCACTTCCCCCTGGCCCAGCCCAGAGCTGGCCCTGTGCCCACAGCCCGGCCTGCTGGCTGCAGGGGCCTCCCCGCTGTGCCCTCCATGCCCGTAGTGACTCCCACTCCCACGGCGGCCCCTCTCAGCTGTGGGCACACGCGCCCCGGCTCCGTTCCCTCTCACATACCCAGGAGCACCCACCCTCCTCCTTCCCACTCTCCCCACCCTCCTTGCCCTGCTAGCTAGAAGGCTTCCTCTTCTGAGCAGCCCACCCTGGTAGACATTTGTCTTCTTGCCAACGGGCTGATGCCACTCAGCCCACTTAGCTGCTGCCGGGAGGAATGGGGACGTGAACACACGATAAGCAGGAGAGCTCGAGACAGTGGCTCTTACCTCAGTGTGTCTCAGGGAGGCCTCCCCTCCCCCTCCCTCCATCTCCCCTGCTAGGCACTGCATTCGTCCGCCCTCACCCCTCCACCACCCACCACCCTTCCCTGTCTCCACCAGACTCCTTCCTCCGTCAGTCTGTCCATCCCTCCTTCCCTCCATCTGTCCATCCCTCCTTCCCCCCTCCAGCCACCACATCTCTCCCCATCTCTTTCTCCCTCATCCAACTCATCTCATGCCTCCCTCCCCGGTACCCCCCGGCCCCCTCTGGTCTCCCCCTGCCGCCCTCCACTGCCCACCTCGCTCCCGAGGCAGCCCCCCCAGCGGTCAGGTCAGGCAGTCGCTGCCCCCGGCTGGCCAGGGCGACCTTGCAGATCAGAGCAGCAGCAGGGCCTGTTCACGCAGCACCTCCAAGGTCAGGGCTGGGTTTGGGTGGAGCGGGGAGTGGGGGCAGGCAGCTGCCGTGAGGGGTCAGGGCTGGAGGTCTCAGAGGGGGGCGGGGGCTCTTCTAGGCTGGAGCCGGCACAGGGTGGGTGTGGACAAGCCCCTCGCACCCGGGCTCCTGCTCTGTCCCCCTGATGGGGCTCCTGAGGCACCAAGCAGCCAGGTCAGTCGTCCATGCGTGCGACGTGTGCGTAGGAGTGTGTGCACATGTACATGGATGTGAGCGTGTGTGCATGTGTGGGCATGGCTACATATGCCGTGCGTGTGCATGTGTGTGTGCCTCCTAGGCCCTCCACACCACGCGGAGGGTGGCCCCCAAAGGCTGCCTCCTCTCACCTTCCGACGCTGCATTCTGGCTTCCGGAACATTCTGCTCTTCAGTCGGCTGTCCTGAGCTGCCAGTGACTGCACGGGACAGGGTCTGTGAGGCCAGGATGGAAGTCAGGGTGGCCCTGTGTGGCAGGTGGAAGGCAAATACACACACACACACACACACCTCACACATGTCACACGCTCCCCAACACCACACACAAATCCCCATACCCCCCCACACCACACGTCACACATCACACACGTCACACACACCATACCACATACTCACCTCACATACATCATACACACATACACACCACATTTTCATATCACACACACCTCACATACGTCACATGCTACACACACCACATCCCCATACCACAAACACACCTCACACACACACACCTCACACACGTCATACACACACCACACACAAATCCCCATACCCCTCAACACCATATGTCACACATGACACACGTCACACACACCATGCCACATACTCACCTCACACACAGTTCACACACCATACACATACACACCACACATGTCCATATCACACATACACCTCACATACGTCACATACCACACACACCACACACATTCCCATACCACAAACACACCTCACACACACACACACACACACCTCACACATGTCACTCCCCACACACCACATATCCGTAATCCCACACACTCACCTTACACACACACACACACACACACCTCACACACACACCTCACACACAGCTCACACACAGCTCACACACGTCATACACACACCACATATTCCCATTCCATGCACTACCCTAACAATGGGAGAAGAACAAGTCCTGTCCCCGTGCGGAAGCTGAACAGGGACTAGAGCCCAGGACCCCAACTCAGGGGCCGGAGAAACGGCAGCTGGGGCTTGTCCTCTGTGGGTGTGAGGAGTTGGGGTGAGACGCCCGAGTCAGCACTTCTGCTGCCGGGCTGAGCTGCAGTGCGGTGGGGAGGGCGTTGTCTTGCACACGGTTGTCTTGGGTTTGGTCCCCGGTACCCCCACCCCTCAATCTCCCAGCCACTGGCACAGGTTGGAGACTCGGGTGCTGGCTGAACCGTATCTTTGGTGGACGGAAGCTTCTGTCTGCAGGTTCCAGAGTGCCTGGGTGCTCACTGGGGGCCGGCCCAGGGCTGCGGGGCACGTCAGGCTTCCCCCCATGACACTTGCTTGTGGGGGCTGATGCTTGGGGATGAGGGTCCTCAGGAGCCTCCCGCCCCAACGTCCTGGGAGCAGCTCCCCCAGTGCCCCAAGCATCTTCTTCGTTTTCGTTTGTGGGCTCCTGTGGGCTCACAGCTGGCGGCGCTGGAGGGCATCTCTCCTGGCAGTGCTCGCCAGACCACGTGGTGCCATTATCCAACACGCCAAGGCTCTGTCATACCAAGCTGTGTCCCAGTGCTCCTGGCCCCCGAAACAGGCTCTTTGAAGCAGTTCTTGGGGCCGGGCCAGGCCTGCAGAAATTTGGGCTGGGAACCTAAGGAGTTCACTTTTGATGGGATCACTTACTCCTGAGGACCAATCTCTACTCACAGATCACAGGGAAACTTCTTTATAAACTCACAGCATCCCAAACTAGAAAATGGTACGGGGTGTTCTGGAGAATGGCTACGGAGAGGCAATCACATGGTATATGGCAAAACCTCTTTAGGAGGCATTGAGCAGGCTCATTGGGAGCTGTGGAATGAGATCTGCTAACCAGCATTTTAATCTCCCAAAGATTGGAAACTCAGGGTTCCACTCAGTGACCCAGGGTTGGCCTGAATGGCAGCGAGCAGTGGCAGCAATGGCTCTTACAGTGACCAGTCCACAAAACTTCATCTAGGATGACCCTGGCAGTCCAGTCTCCCCATCCAGTACTTAGTGTGCTGGAAATAAAAGGACATCTGTCTGATCGCGGGCAGCCCTGCTCTTAGAGTGTCCCAGAATAACTTTTGCCATGTGTCAGACACTTGATCTGGAAACCTTTATTTCGATCCTTGAGAAACCTGGGAAAGCAGGCATCTCATGGGCACACAGGGGATGGAACAAGTCTATGAGATTTGAAAGAAAACAACCTGAAGGATCTGGGCCCAACTTGGTGGGCAGACAGCAGGAGCTTAGTTGGGGAAGGGATTCCTACGGCTGCACTAGAGATGCTGAGTCAGACCAGAGTGGAATCAAAAAGGCTTGCTGGGGACAACTCTGGCTCAAGACACAGAGGAATGGCTTTCATGAGTCTTAGCTTAGCTTAGAATTAGCTTATAGCTAGGCAAAACAAACACAACCATCAAAGTGATTTTCAGATCAGGAACAGGCCTTGTTAAAGATGGGACTCTAGGACTCCAGGCATAGACCAGGAACACAGATGTGTAATTCAGTGGTTATCATGAAATTTGGAGGGTTAATGGATCAGAGAGTGGGTAACCTCCCCCTAGCACCCCCCACAACTCATATGGATGCAGATCCTAAAGGGGAGTCATCCCCTGGTGTGAAATTGAAGGGAGCAAAGGGACACCCTCACTGGGAACTTTAGTCTGCCAGGTTTACTGAAAGCCCATTCAAAGGAGAACCTGAAAAGGATGTTAGGAGTGCCCTATGCTAGGACCTTTCTCACATCCACGCCTGCCTCTGGGAAGGATGCAGAAGGATGAAGAGTCACATCTCCATTACAAAATACCCTTAGGGTGCCCAGAAACAAAGAAATTCAGAAAAAACACCAGCATGCAGAGGGCCAGCTGCCCCTCAGCAGCTCATCAGGGTCATCCCTGGGCATGGATTTGATCTAGATCTCTAGGTTTGGGGTCCAGCAGTTCTGGCAGGGTAGGGAGCTACCCCTGATGGCTCAGGGTCCTGGGGCCTCATGTGCAGGGCAAGTGCCTTAACCCTGTACTATCTCTCTGGCATTTATTTGAAAAAAAAAAAGACCTGCCCCAGGGTGCCTGCTGCAATCTGCAGGGATGCCAGACTAAGCCCAGAGCACCAGCATCTTTTTTTTGTTGTTCCTTAAATTTTTATTATTTAAATTTTTTTAATTTATTTATTTTATTTATTGAATCACTGTGGGAAAAGTTACAAAGCTTTCAGGTTTAGGTCTCAGTCA
>JAOXYA010083261.1:0-23330 GCA_028565675.1 Sorex palustris
GATTCCCAGCATCCCATATGGTCCCCCGAGCACCACCAGGAGTAATTCCTGAGTGCATGAGCCAGGAGTAACCCCTGCGCATGGCCGGGTGTGACCCAAAAAGAAAAAAAAAAAAGAAAAAGAAAAGAAGCAGGGAGAGCGCCCCTACCCTCCACCCCTTACACAAAGCGTCATGGGGCCTGGAGCCTTAGGCTTGTGCAGACTGGGGCAGCCCAGAGTCCTCACTGGCTCCTTCCTTTTCCCAGCCCTTCTGGCAAAGTCAGTGTGTGTGTGTGTGTGTGTGTGTGTGTGTGTGTGTGTGTGTGTGTGTCAGGGAGAGATCCCCCTTCTCACATGTGCACTTAAAGCCCAGTTGGTTGCTAGGATGGGGGGTGGGGAGGAGTTTCTGATCCCCTTGTCTTTCCCAGCCCTCCAGGTCTCCCCAAATGCCCCGCCCAGACATCAAAGACTTGGAGTAGGAAGCAGTGCCTGGAGTAGCCATTGTTCATTCAACTTTCCAGTAGCCCCCCTGAGCACTGCACAAGCCTGAGGCCCCAGACTCCACGATCCTTTGTGCAGGGGGTGGAAGGTGGGGGTCCCTTCCCTGCTTTTTTTCAAGACTCCTTCCTGAGGACCTGCTCTCCATAGCACCCCGTCTCATTGGCCACACAGCTGGTTCATAGGGTTCTTTTTGTTTTGATGTACTGGGATGGAGTACACCTTCTTCACTGGGAGGGTAGGGAGGGAGCTGCTATTTGCCATGTTTTCTGGCTCTCAGGGGAGGTAGACCAGTTGTCAGCCAGAAGAGAGGGGCAGAGGTCACACGCCCAGAGCCCCGCCTCACTGTCTGGGCCCCACACACTACCTGCTCTCCCCTTGGTTCCAAGTCACCAGGCTCAAGCTGAGTTCTATGGTTGGTGACCAAAGGCCCAGGCCCTTGGCCTAAGGTGGGGACCACCCTCCCCTCCAGACGATGGTCATATTCCCAGGACTCTCCAGGGCTTTGAGGTCCAGAAAGAGGTCTTGGGGCTCCATCTGTGTTTAGAATTCTGGCCATGGAGCAACTTCCTCCCAGGCTTCAGATAGGATGGACCAGAGACCCTAAGACCGAGAGGGAGATGGGGGCCCAATATGGTCTTCCGTTCACCCCCAAATCTGCAGCTCCAGAGTGTCACCAACCACCAGTGATCTTTGCTGGCAGAGGTTGCCAGGGCAACAGCATCCATCCTCCTCTGTCTCTGGAAAGGTCCTACAGCCTGTCTTTAAGCGACAGCGAGACTAAACAGCAACATCCGGTTCATGCATGAAGCAGATTTTGACTTGCGATATGAACAACTTCTGGTGAGTTTATGGGGTAGAGTCACATCACAGACGGAGTGAGGAAGATCTGTGATTGGGGTTTCTGTCTGAAATTGCTCAGGTAGAATCTGCTCCCAGGGTTTTGGGTTTTGTTCTGGCACAGGTCCAGCAATGTTACTCGTGAAAAGAAAGCCACTCTCAGAGGAGTCTGAAGTAAAACTGAGTGGAGGGGCTGGCGGGCTGCCCACACTGACCCCCGTCACCTCACTCTTCCGTAGCTCAGTCCCCATAGGGGGAAACACGGAGTCAATAATAGAGCCTGGTGAGGAGGATGAGACATTCTGAGGAGCCCGTGGTATAAAATACATACAGAGTTTAGCATCAGAACTATCCCAATTGTATTCATTTAGTAAGCATTCGCACTCGGAACAACGGTGGTTGCACGGTGGTCACATTACATCTGCAGTCCTCAATCTTGCCATGAAATGTAGCCAGGTTGGTCGAAAGCAGGTGGCAGGGGCAGGAAGAGAGGTGCTGGCTGAAAGCTCTGAGCAGAGGGCAGCTCTGAGTCCACTGCCCCTACTTCCGTCCTATAGGTAGAGCAAAGGGTGCTGTGCCCAGAACACAGCTGCTGGGCATGGGTGCCCTGGGTTCCCTTCTCGGCAGGGCCGCCTCGTGGAGAGGGGGCCCTGGCTGAACCTCGAGGGGGCGGGAAGGAAGCCGCCAGCACATGGAGTGTGGACTTTTGGAGAAAGGGCGATTGTGTGGGAGCAGAAGGGCTGACGTCAGGAGCAGCGGGCTGGAGGGTGGGGGTGGAAAGCTGATGTTCCGTGGATCAAAAGGAGGGAGAGAAGCAGCAGATGAAAGGGGAGGGCGCAGCCACGCAGATGGGCGCCAGCTCACTGCCAGGGGAGCGAACCCCTCTTCTGTGCCTTCTCTGGCCCCAGACCCGCCCTCCTCCTCTGCCCACGCCTTAGTGGGACATGGACATCTGCAAACCCACCAGGCCTTGGAACCCGTGTTTGCACTCAGGGGACATGACAAGCTCCTGGACTTCATTAATGCATGTCTTTGATACCGATGCAGCTGTGTACGCCACCCTTATTTTACTTATGCTTCTGCACGCTCTGCCTTTGTGATGTTGACTCGACTGCTTGATCCACTTTTTTTCCCTCCTGCTGCTGCTGATGGTGGTGGTAATTTTTCCCAGCCTCAAATCTGTCTCCACGTGTGTCTTAGGTTCAGGACCAAGAAATTGCTGGCCTCCTCAAGTTTGTGACCTACCAAACTGGGGTAGGTGGCAGGGTGGGACAGGGAAGGGAGGTACAGAGCAACTTTTGGCCCTTATGTGTGTAGACAACAGCAGTTGACTTTCCTGCGTCCCTCGACCTTCTGTCCCCACCTCAAGGTTTCCCTTCCCTGGATAGTTGCTGGCCTGTGTCTTAAAAAAATGCAGTTTCCTCTTTAAATTTACCAGGATTATCACCATTAGTCAGGATCGTCAAGTACTGCTGAATTAACAAAATGACCTTCAAAGTTTGGGGATTTATTTTTATTAAGAATTTGTCTCTTAGGTGCTGAAAGTAGATAAAGGACCAAACATGATAACCTCTCGGTATCTGTATTGCAACCCATAGTACCCCAAAGTAGAGAGAAGTATGGGGGAAATTGTCTGCCATGGAGACAGGGGGAGGGTGGGAAAGGGGGCTATACTGGGGGCATTGGTGGTGGGAAATGTGCGCTGGGGGAGGGATGGGTGTTTGATCATTGTATGACTGAAACTCAACGTGAAAGCCTGTAGCTGTATCTCACAGTGATTCAATTTTTAAAAAAAGTGTCTCTGTGGGCCAGAGCCATAGGAAAACAGGTACAGTGCTTGCCTTGCATGCAGTTGACCCAGGTTTGATCGCTGGCACCCCATATGGTACCCTGAGCATCTCTAGGAGTGACCCCTGAGTTATGGAGCCAGGAGTAAGACCTGAATAGCGCTGAATTTACCCTTCTCAAAAAAAAAATAAGAAGAACTTGTTTCTGGGCTGGGGAGATTGGTCAAGAGATTAGCATACATGCTTTGCCTGCAGAAGCCCTGGACTTGATCCCTGACACTATATGGTTTCCTGAACTCCCCCAGGGAATGATCCCCAAACTGGGGGTAGCTCCTGAGCACTTCCAGGTGTGGCCCAAAAACTGGGAGGGAGGGAAGGAGGGAGGGAGGGAGGGAAAGGGGAAGGGAATGGAGGGGAGGGGACTTCCCAGAAGGGGCTTCTCATAAACCAGACTCCTCTACTACTTCTACTATGATCTGATTTTCTCTAGTGTAGTGGACACCATCTCAGGGTAAACATTAAGTGCATACTAATGCAGCGTTAATGTTTTTTTCTAACTATTTTCATTTGTACTTTGTGCTCCATTCTCCATTCTGAGTCATAAAAATGTCCAATTCGGTGATTCCAGGTTGCTGTCCTCCTTTTACTGGGCTGTGTCTAATTTCTAGGGGCCAACTAGGGAGATGGTCCCTGGTCCCCAAGCTTTCCCCATCCGTGATGACCATTGTCCCCAAGCCTCCACTCCACAGCCCTGTCAACTGGCAGTATGGAAAGTCCCTTGGGCCACACTCAGTCTGTGTCTCCGACTCGTTCCAAATTTCATGAGGTGAAGATGCTTCTGCCGCCTGGACTGTGGCGCAGGGGTTCTGCGCATGTGCAGAGCTGCGCCATGGGAAGCACAGGCAGCCCAGTGACGCCTCCTCAGTGGGCACTGTGCTGACTCTGCCTCCCTGAGCTCCATCCAAGAGATCAGCAACCGCTATTCCAGAAACCCACGGATGTTCTAGAGGCTTCTCTCCCTTGCGTCACACCCGACCCAAGGGCCTGCTCTCATCCTGGAGGTCAGAGGCCTGGCTCTGCCTCTTCCAGTGTCTTGGCCACCCGGGGGCCACCTTCTAGCCCTGCACCCTCAAGACTGAGAGACGTGAGTCCAGGGTCACAGACGGGCACTTCTGCACATGTGTGTGCAATCCATTTCTCTGTTCCATGAGCTTGGTTCTGGTGCAGGGGCCACACCCAGCTATGCACAGGGCTTAGCCCTGGTGGGCACTCAGGGGGACCAGACGAGGTGCTGGGGATGAAACCCGGGTTGGCCACATGCTTAAGACACCATCCTAATTAACCCCTCTATTATCTCTCCTAGCTCTTCATTCATACTTTAAAATAGAAAACGTTTAAAATATAGTGCACCTCTCAAAATCATCTGCTTTTGTCCCTGGGTGTTATCCTGGATTGAGTGATTCCCTTATCCCTGAAAGTGTCAGCTGTTGGGTGGCCATGTATGTCTGCTAAAGTCATCAGCCGTCTCCCTCTCCCCAGAGCGTGTCACAGCTAAGACCCAGCAACTCTGGGGGGCCCACCACCAAGTCCAGCTTGCCCTGCCTGCCTGTCCACCGCTTCAGGGGAGGTGGCGCCCCTCAGCTCACACGGATTCTGTGCCGACATTCAAAGACATTCAGGTCCCAGCTCAGAGGCCACACAAGCTCCACGTCTGCTGTCCCTGTGGAGCCGTGGAGTCTGTGCCAGATGGCCAGCCCTGCTGTCCAGCCATCTTCCAAGGACCGAGGAAGAGGGAGACAGCAGGGTGGTCCCTAAGCATGGCAGTTCCAACTTGGAAGGAGGGATTTATTGCTCTGTGCCTCTCAGTCACCTGGCCAGCAAAACCTCACTTCCCAGAACCCCACGGGAGACAGCCCAGCAGGAAGAATTAGAGAACACCTGTCACCGGAAAGTCAGAAATGAAAGCCAGGAGCCTCTGACATCAAAAGGGGAAAGCGGCCGCCTTGGGGAACAGCTGAAGCCACAAATGGTTGCGCGAGATAATGCAGTCCCTGGAGAATGCGGGGGGGGGGGGGCAGTGGCCAGGAGTCCCACAGACCTTGCTCTCAACCCTGAACTAGCTTCAGCTTCCTGTGCTGGGTGAGGTCCGCCTATTAAAATATAAGTATGGTGGGGTCAGGTAGGGCGTTTGCCTTGCACACGGTCGACCTGGGTTTGATTCCTCCACCCCTCTTGGAGAGCCCGGCAAGCTACCGAGAGTATCCTGCCCACACAACAAAGCCTGGCAAGCTCCCCATGGTGTATTCAATTTGCCAACAACAGTCATAACAAGTCTCACAATGGAGACATTATTGGTGCCCACTCAAGCAAATCCACAACAGTGCTACAGTGCGATGGTGGGTGCTAGAGAGATAGTACAAGTAACTGGCATTTGCCTTTTATGCAGTCAAACCAGGTTTGATCCCTGGTACCCAATATGGTTCCCCAAGCCCCACCACCAAGAGTGATGCCCAAGCACATTTTCAAAAGATGGACCAAAGCCACAGAAAGTAGGTGTATGTGTGTATGGGCATGTGTGGAATGTAACAATCTGATTCTAAAACTGTATGGGAGAAACAGAGGGTGAAGAATAACCAAGACAAACTTAAAGCTGAAGAAGTCTCTTTTTATGTCTTTTTATGTGAGGCCCTCAAACCAAAAATAATTAAATGGACATAGCCCATTGTATTCAATATGCCAAACACAGTAACAACAAAGTCTCCAATGGAGACATTACTGGGCCCGCTCGAACAAATTGATAAACAATGGGAGGACAGTGACAGCCCATTGTATCCTATAGGTGTTTTATTTTCTCTGTGAACTTAGGCTGAGATCACGGTGGCCCAAAGTGGTCATTTGACATTGTCTGGGTCCCACTGCACATCAGTAGCTCATTCACGCCTGTTAGTGTCATCTTCCCAGCAAGACCTCCCTGAAGCCTTCACGCTCAGATTTTAAAGTCGACCTGATGACCAGTGATGCAGGAGTCTTTTTCGGCTGCATCTTAAGCAGCCTGCTTCTTCTCTGTTGTTCTTGGGCCACACCCAGTTTGCTCAGGGCTTACTCCTTCCTGGCTTTGACTCAGGGGTTACTCCTGGCAGACTTGGAAGACCATGTGTGGTGCTGGGATCAAACTGGGGGTTGACCATGTGCAAGGCAAGGGCCTTAGCCCCTCGACTGTGTCTCCAACCTGCTTTTGCTCCGTTGGGATGGAAAGTGCCTGTGTGGGGAGAAGAGAGGAGGAGGCAGGTGGGGAAGAGAAAAGCTACCTTACAACCCTGGAAATCAACTCAGAGGGACTGGCCAGCCCCTGGCCTTAGATCCAGCCTGTCTGCCCCCACAAAGGCTTCACTCTTGGGTGTTGGACCAGTTTAGTAGGTTGGAGCGTGGAGTGGGGGCGGAGCAAGTGAGGAAAAGGACACCTCCAGAGCACTCACTGTGTAGCTCTTAGGGTTGTGGTTGTGACTATGGTTGTGATTGTGATTTCAATGTTCAGAGCCACTCCCCAACCATGCTGTATGGGGAGTAGAGGTGCAGTGTTGGACTCCTGGTCTCTACTTTAGCCACCTGCCTTCCTCCTTGACTTCCCACCCAAGGCCTTCAGCCCCTGGTTCTCTGCGGTGAGCCTCAACCTGTCATTCTCCCTCCCCTGGTCCAGTGTGCAGTTACACAGACATACACATTCTCGGTGCTTTCGATTTCTGGTCTATTTTTTTTATTTTTGCTTTTTTGGGGGGGAGGGGTCACACCCGGCAATGCACAGGGGTTACTCCTGACTCTGCACTTAGGAATTACTCCTGGTGCTCAGGGGACCATATGGGATGCTGGGAATCAAACCCGGGTCGGCCACATGCAAGGCAAATGCCCTACTCACTGAGCTATTGCTCCAGCCCCAGTGCATTCGATTTCTTCTCTCAGTGGTCTCTGTATTCTTTGCCTCTCCTCTCCTGCTTCCATGCCTGGCTGTCCTCGCTGGGGCCCCTTGGAAGGGGGCAGGTTGAGTTTGCCTCCCCACCCCGAGCAGAGCCCCAGCAGAACCCCAAAGACCTCCGGAACCAGCCACAATCATGCGGAGACCACTCCACACACATGAAGGTACTGGCAGAGGAACAAAGGCATGAGAGTCCCGGGGCTGAAATCTCCAAACCCACTCGAATCGGGGCTGAGCATCCTCCACCCAGATCCTCCATCTTCCAGTAGGCAGGGGTCACACCCACCAACTGCCCCCCAGTGCTGTGTAATCCCATCAACGGCCAAGACCCAGAGACGATAAAACCCAGCTCATCTTATTATCTCATTCTTGCTTTGACAACCTGGCAGGCTACCAAAAGTAACCTGCCCTGTGTAATCCCATCAATGGCCAAGACCCAGAGACTATAAAACCCACCTCCCAGAAGTGTGCGGCCACATTTGCGACCGTGCAACATCTTACTATCTCATTCTTACTTTGCACAACCTGGCAGGCTACCAAAAGTAACCTGCCACACAGCAGAGTCTGGCAAACTCCCCGTGGCGTACCCAATATGCCAAATACCAGTAACAATGATGGGTCTTATTCTCCTAATCCTGAAAGAGCCTTGAATGTGGCACTTTTTATAATCTCAGGGCTAGGACAAAGGAGATGTTACTGGTGCCTGCTCGAGGCAATCAACGAACAACAGGATGATCGTGATCGTGATCCTCTTCCTAGACCAACTGACCCCAACGTTGGTCTAATCCTTTGGTGGTTTTATCTCTCATACTCCAAACGCCTTATACTAGCTTCAGGCTCGTCTTGCATTGCTTGTGGTAGCTTCCCATTCTTTGCGAAATTTTTGTTTTTTCACCTGGAGGTCTTACCAAGTCCTGCATCTCCCCCTCATTGAACATATGATGTAGGGATTTACATTAGTTATGTCTAAACCCTTATTGTGGAGTAGTTTTTCACTTCTGTACTGTATTCCAGCAGCATTTGGGAAGCATGTCAAAGTTGTTTATGTGCACAGAACTATTAACTGTACTCTCAGTCTCATTCCTCTGCTCTTGTCCCAGAACCACAGTGACATAAGAAGAGCCTTCGTCAGCTTTAAATTTGTCTTGGTTATTCGTCACCCTCTGTTCTCCCATACAAATTTTAGAATCAGGTTGTTACATTCCACATGCGCGCACACACGCATTCACTCACTTTTTGTGGCTTTGGTTCATCTTTTGAAATGTGCTAAATTAATAGGTTCATTTGAAGAGAATGAATATTTTTAGTCATAGTCACCAGTGGCACTTGAGCCTGCCCTACTCAGGTATGTAAAGTCCAGAGCTCACTCTGAATAAGGAAAGAACGTCTGGCTTCTGTCTGGCCATATCCTGTGAATGGAGAGCTCTCTCTCCACATGGCATTCTTGACTGAAGTTTGGGCGCGTGACAGTGAGATATTTTTCTCAATGGTGAGCCAAGGTGGGAAATTATTTTGACTCGGTTTGCCAAGATTCTTTTTTCTAGCCACGTGATCTGATATGGGTAAGGAGAGAAAGGAGAGCATGTCACACCAGCGTCAGAAGTGACTCAGCCTTTGATAGCTGGGTTCCAGAGAGACCTGGCCAGGAGCACTGACACGCATCAGAGCACAGAGACTGGTTGTATAGGCTGAGAACTGAGCCTGCAAGACAAGAGATTCAAAATGGAAGAGTAGGGAAGCAAGAGCATCTTTGAGCCTGCTGCATTTGACATATTCCAGCCAATTCTGTTTCAGAGATTATTATCCTTCTCTGCTGAATACTTTCCTGTTCCTCCCTAACTTTCCAAACGTAAAATGTCTAAGATTCAAAGAAAACAACTCCTGAATAATAATAATAAGAGTAATAAGAATAATAAGAGTAATAAGAGTAATGAGAGGCTCCATTTCTGCTAAATGAGAAAAAAATAAGGATAAAAACCTATTTCTTTGAACTTTGAAGATTCTCAAGAAAATAAAATAAGTAGCAGTTTTAAAAAACAGGAACAATATGTTTGAGTGGGAGGAGAAAGCTGTAGTGATGACTCTTGACTTTGGTCATAGTCCTTGTCAGATTAAATCATTGGAATTTCTAATTCTCTTGAAATTGTTCACTTTCTGTATGTGTTCAAGAAAAAATGATGAAATTGAGGATCAGATCTCAAATATGTTTTTAAGTTGAAATGCTCTCACCTTTGGGCAATTTTTGAAACATGCTATTCCTCATTTGTTTGAAAATACATGATAAGATATGTTTGTTTTTACCTGGAAATTTTGTTTAATATTTTGCTATGAAGTTTTGAGGACATTTTTGGAATCATAAGATAAGTCTACGCCATCCATTGTGATGATCACTATTAGGAGAATGCATTTTTTAAATTGATTTAACATTGATTGGCAATAGTTTAAACTATTGGGGGTATAGTTTTTCATCATTACATGTGTACAAGACTCAACATACCTTATACTCCAAAGTTTGAAAGCCATTCTGTCACTAAAGAGATCCCTTTAGGACCATCCCCCTGGTAGCCATCATTGTTTTCCAAAGTTGAGGACTTGGTTTCTTCTAATTAATTGCTTTCTAATTCACAGCATTTCATTAGCATTAGTTATTTTTATTTTTCACATAAGAAAAACCACCCACTCATTGTCTTCTACTCCATGACTTATTTCACTGAGTAAAAATGACTTTGAGTTCCATCCATTTTATCTCAAAAAGGATAAAATTTTATCTTTTTTTAAACGCAGGGCATTATTTCATTGAGTATATGTACCATAGCTTCTCTAGTCATCTGTTGATGGGCATGCTGATGCCATGTTTGAGTTATTGTGGAAAAATGCTTCTTTAAACATGGATGTGTAAAAAGCTTTTCGATTTGATGTTCTTAAATCCCAGAAGATTCATTTTTCCGGTGGGTGAGGATGGAGGCTCACATTTGGTGGTGCCTAGGGAACCATGTGGTTCCAAGGATAAGACCTGGGCTCCTGGTGCAAAGCAAATGCTCCAGCCCTTGGAGCCATTTTATTGGTCCCTGGAAAATGCATTTATACCAAGAAGAAAAGTATGCCTGGCTGACCTTCAGAACAAGCGTTGGTGCTAAACGTGCACATAGGAGGACATTCTCTTTAGCCTTCGAGGGGCTGTTTCTGCACTTTAGAAACAAGCATTATATTCTCTCAACTTCTTCCAGGTCACCTATTTTGTTTCTTCACTAGAATCACTCCAAAGTCAAATTTTATTTATTTTCTCCTAAAATTTCAAAAGCAGGGCTGAAGCGATAGCACGGCAGGTAGGGAGTTTGCCTTGCATGCGGCCGACCTGGGTTCGATCCCCAGCATCCCACATGGTCCCCTAATCACCGCCAGGAGTAATTCCTGAGTGCAGGTTCCACAGGATTTAGTTTTTCGTGTCTGGAGTGAGTTTTCCTATCCATTAATCATTCACACACAGAAGTCCCGATATTCACCTTCCATCAGCCTCAAATCTGTATGACTTCCAGAGCCCTCACTGAAGGCAGGCAAGGTGGCTACCATGGCAACCAACTTCAAGCTAGACCCTGTGGGCAAAGAGGTGGCTCCTTGATGATGAACAATGAGGAGCCACTGGCCGCTGGAAGCCGTTTTTCCTGCGCACCTAAATGGTTGCCTAGAAAACAGCCTTTTTATATTAAGCTCTTGCCTGGTGTGAAAGGAACTTCTGCTGAGGAAAGGGATCCATGTGTAACGGGAGAGCTAGTGGACAGTACCCCATAGGTTCCACAGTGTTCAGGAGAGAGGGGTTAGAGGGGACATGGCAATATCTAGGGTGTTCCGCAAAAGGTTGGCCAGCCTCTGGGCGGTAATGCTGAGTAGTCAGTAGGAGGCCGCTTCCCTCGTCCCATAGTTGACCTGTACGTCCCCTCCCCTCCCTGTGCCTCAGCTCTATTCAGCCTTAGACACCAGTGCCCCGTTCCACCAGATGAGGAAATTGAAATCACTCATGTCCTATGTTAGCTAAGACCCGTGAGGAGGCCAGAGAGATAGTCTAGGGCTTTTCTTGTATGCCACTAAACCTGGTCCAGTCCCTGGCAGCCCCAAGAGTGACCCCTGAACACAGATCCAGGAATAGTCCCTGAGCACCACTAGACATGGCCCTCAAACAGGAGTAACAACAAATTCCCATGAGAAGAGAGGGCAGCCTGGGATGCCACCGAAAGCAAAGTTCAGGTATCAAATATGACATTAGAACAACAATCATAGGCAATTTGATTTTCTTTAGTAGAAGAGTGGGAATACCTCTTGGAAAGGCCAAAGGGTGATGCTGGGGACAGTCCAGGGCCTCACACATGGAGCAAGGGTCCTACTACTGAGCCACCCCAGGTCCCTTGGTCATCTGTTTCTGTATAATTCTGTTCCCCTACTCTCTGTGGGGGGAGTGGGGGGGCTGGGGGGCTGCAGTGTTCTCTGTCACAGACACTGAAGGAGAATAATAATATAGTCTGATCTTTTTCTACTTTTCTTCCCCATATAGTCTCTTTCTGTAGTGTTATTGCTTCTATTCTTAAATCCCAGACATACAGGGCATGAGAGGAAGCCTAACATTCCCAAGGAGCTGTGGCCATAAAGCACTATAGTTCCCCACATTCTCCCTGACCTCCTGGGAAGTGAATTCAGTCACATTATTGCAGCATGGAAATAGTTCATACAATGAGGTAAGGAGCAGCATGTCATTCCTATGAGCAAAGATACCAAAGAATTCTCAGGCTTGGTCTCAGCTGCGTGGACTTGTGTTTCAGTATCTCAAACAAAAGAGATTTTAAACCTGTTACTGTTACCTGCCACTCAGTAAGGTCCAGTGAGCATATTTTTAGCATCTCTCATCCTTGTCCATTTCTAAGGTTTACTATTAGCTGAACCATTTTAACATCTGGAATCTCTCGTGTTTAACTGTCATTTCATTATATTGAAATGAGTGGGGGGGGGGGAGAAAAACAGAATATTCTCTCAGTGGACTGAAAACAGACCCATATCATGTGTATCTGTTCTCCCTACTCCCTGTGGGCGGTGTCTACTTTAGGTACCCTGAAGGGTTGACAAAGAACCAGGAGTGAGGGCTGGTTCCTGGGGAGCCACTGGGGGCTGAGGGACCCTCAGAGTCTCTCCTCAGAGCCAAGCTCCTGTGCTTATGTGTGGGCTTTCCCTGACAAATGTGCCCAATGCCAGGTGTCAGCAGGGATTTGGAAACGCCCCTGGAGAGTGGTTGGCACAATTTCCATAATCTGTGATGCTTCGACTTAAGCACGTTCTTTCGGGCAGGCACTGTCCCTGGGAGCAGGCCGGAGGCTGCCTCTGCCTTCTGATGACTGACAATCCCGTCTCCAATCACCCCCACTCCCACATTTCAGCTTTTTTTTTTCCATTTTAACCGTTTTAGAAGATGTTCTCTTGTAGCAGCAGAGTAACGCCAGCTCTCCTGCTTAGTGCTGTTTTGTTTTTTTTTTTTCCTTCTTGGGGATTTTCCCTTCCTTGGTAAGATAACAAAACATGTTTTTGAAGTTTGTCTTATCTTTGAAAAAAGTTCTTTCAATGTTTCTTTTATTTATTATTATTATTATTATTATTTTATTTTAATGAATTACCATGAGATAGGGTGTTTGCCTTGCACACAGCCAGCCCAGCTGAGCCAGGTTCGATTCTTCTGCCCCTCTCAGAGAGCCCGGCAAGCTACCGAGAGTATCTTGCCCGCACGGCAAAGCCTGGCAAGCTACCCATGATGTATTCAGTATGCCAAACACAGTAACAACAAGTCTCAAAATGGAGACGTTACTGGGCCCGCTTGAACAAATCGATGAACAAAGGGAGGACAGTGGACACAGTGACAGTGTTTTATTTTAATGAATCACGGTGAGATGCAGTTACAGACTTACAAATTTTTGTGATTATATTTCAATCCACCAATGATCGAGTACCTGTCCTTCCACTAGTGCCCATTGTCTATCACCAGTGTTCCCATCCTGCCACCCCCCCATCCCTTCCCCCTCGCCCTGCCTCTGTGGCAGACACATTCCCTCTTACTCTCTCTCTCCTTTTGTGTGTTATGGTTTGCAGTATAGGCACTACACAGCCATTATGTTCGGTCTATAGTCTACTTTCAGCATGCATCTCCCATCCCGAGCGAGTCCTCCAAGCATCCTTTACTTGGTGTTCCCTTCTCTATCTGAGTTGCCTTTTCCCCAGCACGTGAGATTGGCTTTCAAGTCGAGGAGCCATCCCCCTGGCCTCTTATTATGTTACTTTATATTCCACAATATGGAGTAGGTCCATTTATAACTTTTGTTTTGCCTTGGGGAACACATCCAGGGATGCTCAGGGCTTGCTTCTGGCTCTGCGCTCAGGGGTCTCTTCTGGTGGGGCTCAGGGGTCTCTTCCAGTGGGGCTCAGAGGTCTCTTCTGGTGGGACTCAGAGGTCTCTTCTGGTGGGGCTCAGGGCCCCTTTGCAGTGCCGGGGATCGAAGCTGGGTGGGCTGCGTGCAAGGCAGGAGCCCTGCCCGCTGCCCGATTGCTCCGCCCACAGGTCAGGGCCTGACTCCTGAGTTCTCACCTCACTGATCCATCCCACGCCCCTTCCCGCATTGACGGTGCTGCCGTGTCTGAAGTGGCGCCATGCCTGGCTGGGTGCTGGGCATCTTCAGCTGCCCGCCCAAGCCTGGTGTCCACTCCCTTGGCCACATGCTCCTACGGTTTTGCTCACAGTGGGGGCCACCCCTCCTGGACTTGGCTCTTGCAGCACTGGGGTGGTTAGTGCTCGTGAGGGGGGGCAGGTGGGGTCTTTATGTCTTCTTCCAGTGCTAACATCACCTGGTGTCTTGGGCTGGAAGAGCTGTGACGCAGAGGCCACCAAGAGTCAAGCTGCCAGAGCAGTGCCCTGCACACGTGGGTCACTGGGGATTCCGACCCACTACCACATGCTTGCCAGGCAGGCTAGCCAGATGACCCACTTAGCACTCGGGGAAGAAGGAGGGTTGCTGGTGATGGACCTTATGGAAGCCTTGGCATGGCTGCCTTGAGCCCACAGCTCTTCATGGAGCTGCTTGAGCGTAGATTGAGGGCGTCTCTGTGACTGGGTTAGAGTTGGCCTGCAGCCCACTAGCCTGCACTGACGGCTTTCTGGAGTCCTTCCCTCCCTCCCTTCTTCCCTCCTTCCTCTTCCTCCCTCCCTCCCTTCCTCCCTCCCTCTCTCCCCCCTCCCTCCCTCCCTCCCTCCCTCCCTCCTTCCTTCCTTCCTTCCTTCCTTCCTTCCTTCCTTCTTTCCTTCCCTCCCTCCCTCGCTCCCTCTCTCCTGTACCTGTCTCAGTGCTCGGCATAGCCTCCAGAGTCCCTGGCATCCATGTGGGTGCGGGAATGGTACCTAGGACTCCCATATGCAGAGCCTGTGCCCAGCCCTTTTAAACATCTCCCCGATGTGCTGGTTTTCTGTCCCATTGTGCCCACTGCAGGTCATCCCCGTTGATCCTTTGTGCCCAGGCCGCTGTGCCGCCCCTCCAACTCCTCTTGCCCATGCTCGGGGTCTGCTGGCCACAGCCAGCCCCATGTTGGGGCAGCCGCCCGCGGGTCCTGGGCCTGGCTCCATTCCCGGGACTCAATGCCTGTGCCCCCGCCTGCCTGTGTGTCCCTGAGCCGGGGCTGGTGTTTCCCACGCCTGACAGCCTTATCGAGACCCAGTTCCTCCACGGGACAGTGCACTCCTCTGGAGAACAAAGCCTGTCTCTAGGACATTCCATTGTTCCCGCGTTAGTCCTCATAAAAGTCCTCTCCGCTCCGGAAACTCTCGTTCAGGCGTCTGTGTCCAGCGCCCCGCGCCTGCCGGATGCTGGGCAGGCGTCACTGACTGTTGCCCAGCCCGCAGCGTGAGAGCAGCCCCTGTTCCCCGCCCCCGGCCCCCGCCCCGTGCTGTGTCCAACCCTGCACATTCCCTGCTCTCCTCACCTCGCCACAGTGGCGGGATGGCACCTCATGTGACTGGCCTTTTCCCCCTGAGTCATGTCTGCTGGACCCAGGCCGGGTGCAGCCTGTCGGAAGGTCATGGGACGGGCGGGGGTCCGGCCTTGCCTGGCAATGCTGGGCTGTTCCTGTCTTTGAGGCCCAGCTGCTGCCCTCTGTTCTCTCGGAAGGCCAAGTGGGGGTGCCCGGTGTTGGCCGGCCTCCTTGTCCACCCACTGTTGGCCGAGGGGTACTGGACTTGTTTCTCCCTCCGGGCTAGTGCGAACAATGTGCTATCGACATGCGGGTGCGCATGCCCGACACCTGTTTTCACTTCCTTTATGGGCCCCGGAGAAAGCGCTGCGTACAAAAGGTCCAGGCCAAGGGCAGAGAGATGAAGGGAGGTAAAGGGATATGCAGGATGGCCTCTCGGGGCCTCTGTATGGCAAACCACAATGCCTGAAAGCAAGAGAGGGAGATGGGGTGGCGGGGAGAGCGAGAGGGAGAGAGAGACAGAGAGAGAAAGAGTGAGAGAAAGACAGGCAGGGAGAGAGGGAGCAAGAGAGAGAGAGGGGAGAGAGAGTGAGTGAGCGAGCGAGCGAGTGAGCGAGAGAGACGTGCCATAAGAGGAAGAGAAAGGTAGGGAGGGTCTTTGGGTCGGGGATGGGCAGGAGGGAAACTGGGGACATTGATGGTGGGAAACTTGCACTGGTGAAGGGACTAGTGTTGGAACATTGGATTGGAACACTGTATGACTGAAACCCAACCATGAACAGCTTTGTAACTGTGTATCTCAAGGTGTCTCTGTCGCTGTCACTGTCCTCCTATTGTTCATTGATTTGCTCTAGCGGGCCCAGTAACGTCTCCATTGTGACAATTGTTACTGTGTTTGGCATATCGAATATGTTATGGGGAGCTTGCCAGGCTTTGCCGTGCAGGCGAGATACTCTCGGTAGCTTGCCAGGCTCTCGGAGAGGGGCGGAGGAATTGAGCTTGGGTCGGCCATGTTGGCTGCTTGCAAGGCAAACGCTCTACCTGCTGTGCTATCACTCCAGCCCATCTCAAGGTGACTCCAAAAATAAATAAATAAATAAATAAATAAAAAGGAGAAAAGGAAAATTGAAAGGTGCAGGTTGGACTCCTGGCAGCGCTGCATCAGAGTAGCAGTTCGGGAACCCGGCAGGCATGCATGGCCCAAACACCAGAATAAAGAGAAAGCCCTCCAGGCCGTGTGCTCTCTGAGACTGCTCGTAGCTTGATGAGGAGCTGTCACTGTTTCCCTGGGGACCTTCCCACCTTATATTCCCGCAGCACCCAAGGGCCATACTTTCTCCGCATTCTTCTGTTTTATTGGTTTTTGGCACCCACACCCAGCGCTGCTCAGAGGTTACACCCGGTGGTACTCAGGGGACCATCTGCTATACCAGGGATCAAACCCAGGTTGGCAGGTGCCAGGCAAACACCCTCCCCACCTTCCTTGACTCTGACCCCTCTTTTTTTTTTAATTATCCCTGGCAGTGCTCAGGGGACCATATGGGATGCTGGGAATCGAACCTGGGTTGGCCGTGTGCAAGGCAAACATCCTACCCGCCCTAGCCCCCTGGCCCCTCTTCTAATGAGAGCATCTTCAGGTGTGGGAGGTACTGTCTCAGGTGGTCAGCTCACGCTCCCTCTGACTCAGCACCCAACATTTCCATGAGCTTCTGGGCAGGCTTTCTGCACTGTGGCTGAATTTTTAAGGCAACTTCATTGAGATATATTTTATTTTATTTGTGGAGGGTTTTATTTTGGGGAGTGGGGGGGGCTGTATTCGGAGGTGCTCGGGGCTTACTCTGTGCTCTGCACTCAGGATTACTCCTGGTGGTGCTCGGGGGCTCGTATGCAGTGCCGGGATGGACCCTGGCTGTCTGCGTGCAAGGCAAGCACCTTCTCCTCTTCATGTTCGCTTTCTTGCTGCTTCTCGGTTGGTTGCAGTTTCCCTCAGATAACAGATTCCAGAAACCCCATGTTCATTTCCTTGAACACAGCTGTGCTGGGGAAAAGCCCAGAAATAACTGGATGACCAGAGTCCTTGGAGTCAACCAAGCTTTCAAGGTTCCTTGGAGTCAGGTGGCAAACAGACCTTTTTCCTTTTTCCTGGGGGGGGGGGGTGGAGGGGGCATCTTCTCCATGTCTTTTAATTGAAGTGTATTTTTGGTAAAAGAAACCCAGCATGTGTGCTCTCTTCCCTCTCCTCCTGTTCCCTTTGCTGGGGTATGAGTGGCCGCTCCCAGGGCCAGGCTCTGTGCCTTCACACGGGCAGAGACAGTTCCCTGGATTCAGTGATATCAGCGCTCCATCTTCCTAGAAAGATCTCACCAGCCCCTTTGCACTGACCCCTTCACGGTCCGTCCCGCAGTGACTAACGTGGCCGTTATCCCCCCGGCCGTTCTCTACGTGCCCTTTTTGGTGCTGACCAGGGTCGGTCCTGGAGCCGTGGGGATCATGCATCGAGCTGGCGTGCGTCCCAGAAAGTTCCTCCTGCTTCTCCATGGCGACCCCTGGGCTGCTTGGCGGTCTGGGTTTGTGCTGATGAGACTGCTGGTTCCCGTGGGCCCCGTTCCGTGGCCGTGGCTTATGATTCTCGGGGAACCCTTCTGGGTGCCGTGGCCGGGTCAGCATGGGGCGGGGGGGGGCGGTGGTTGGGGAAGTGCTGACATGCGTGAGAAACTGCCCGCTTTCCCCAGTCCTGCCCCACTTTTCACTCCCGCCCGCGGGAACGCGAGACTTCCGCAGCCTCACCAGCATTTGGGACTGTCAGTCTTTTTAATTTTAGCCACGCCAGTGGGCGTGTGGTGGCAAGTGCGTGTGGGCTGCATTTGCATTTCCCTGATGACTAAGGATATCAGGAACCTTCGCTTGGGAAAAGGTTATAATTTAAATTTTTTACATTAAAAAAATAAACCCATCAGAAGACTTTAATGAACACCTGGGGAACAGTCGCTAGAGCCCAGAACGTTCTCCGGGATGACTCAGACAGACAGATGTCAGTGGCAGCCCCGGCCCCACCATAGGGGGCTGCCAAGTCAATTTAGGAGGGGGCCAGGGAGGAGGGCACAGATGTAAAGAATGTTCTAGAAGAGAATGGCAAGAGTGCCCCAGACCCTGCCCCTGTCCCAGCTGGTGTTTGGAGGAAATGGGGAATGTGAGTGCTGGGGCCCTCAGACCCCCACAGCCCAGACCCTACCCCCTGCCTCTCCACGTCTCTCTGCCTTGTCACTGGGTGCGTTCCCTCCGCTCCCAGGTGCTTTCCACTGACCGTGACCCAGCCGCGTCCCCGCGGTCCCAATGCTGCGTGTGGCAGGACTCGCCGGGCCTGCCTGAGCCTGGACGGCACCTCCCACCTGCTCCCCGATGTACGTCTCCCAGCCTGGACACCGCCCCTGCCCTGGGCCTCCCCCAAGCCCGAGCCCCCTGCCTGCTAGCCAGCACCCCGCTCCCCCCAGGCCGCTCTGCCCTCCCCCAGGTCTGTAGCACCCACCAGACTGGAGCTTCCACACCCCCAGAGTCCCCCAGATCTGAGCTCATCCCTGGCACCCCGCCGCCTTGCCCTGAGGAATCCCCTCCATCGAGGACGGTTGCGTTTCTGTGTTCGCCTTTCTCGGCTCCACCTGGCAGCGCTCAGGGCTGACTCCTGGCTCTATGCTCAGGGCTGGCTCCAGGCAGGCTCAGGGGACCGTATATGGTGCTGGGGATGGAACCCAGGTCAGCCGTGTGCGAGGCAGGCACCTTCCTGCTGGGCTCGCTCCCACCCGCTCGGGGTCCCCTTTCTTAAAGCAGTGCAGGGCGTTTCACCATTCATCACCAGAGCAGCCCCTCGCAGGGTCTCTTCCCGGATCTTTACACCTGCTCTCCCATCTCCTGGCAGGGACACCCCTTTCGGGGTCTCTCCTGTCCCGTCTGCCATTTCCAACAGGAGTCTGGGGCACTGTTCCGAGTTTTCTTTGATCCTTCCCCAGTCACAAGTCATTGATTGAGAATTTTTGTTTGTACTTGGGCCATACCCAGCGATGCTGAGGGCTTCCTCCCACCTCTGAACCCAGGGATCCCTTTTGACAGGAGTCCAGAGAATTCCAGGTATCGAACCCAGGTCAGCCGCATGCAAGTGCCATTCTCCCTGGGCCATTGCTCTGGCCCTAGAGAACTTTGTGCCCTAATTTAAAGCTGCTTCTCAGGACTCAAATCCTCAGGTCTCCTTTTGACTAATGCTTGATAAAGTCCGATTATGCCGTAGCAAGAGTGGCTGGCCGGAGAGATAGTTACAGCAGGCAGGGCACTTACTTGCCTTGCACATGGCTGAGCCAGGTTCGATCCCTGGCATCCCATAGGGTCCCCTGAGCCTGCTAGTAACAATTCCTAAGTACAGAGCCAGGAGTAACCCCTGAGCATTGCTGGGCGTGGCCCCCAAACTAAAACAAACAAGCTGTAGGAAGATTGTTGTTTGGCTCTTTTTGGAGGGGGTTTCTAACTTAGCGTATGTGAAGGCTCAGTTCCACCCAGGCTTGAGAGCCAGTCAGAGGAGACGCGACGCTGAAACAGCTTCACCGGCAGCAAGCAGGCAGGCGGGAACACAGTGTGCTCGCAGAACCTCCTCGCCTGCGTGGTTCTAGGAAGCAGGTTATGGAGAAAGGTTATGGAGAAAGAGAACGGGGAGGGGTTGCAGAATGCCGGTTCTGCCTCAGCGAACGGATTCCTGCCCCCTCCCCCCAAGCCGGCCTTGTCCTCCTTGCAGACTTGAACAAAGTGGGGACAGAATGAGAAACTCTGTCCCGCTTTGGGGCAGAGAGAGGAAGAGGAAGGCAAGGACAAGAGTGCCTGTCCAGAAGTCTTCTGTCCCGGTTTCAAGTTCAAATGGAGAACATCTTTAAAAAATTAAAAAGTCACTGTGAGATAGACCCTTGCAAAGCTGTTCATGATTCGGTTTCAGTTGTACAGTGTTCCAACCCCCATCCCTCCACCAGTGTGCATTTCCCAGCACCAGTGTCTCCCGTTTCCCTCCCATCAACCCCCCACCCTAACCCCAGCCTGCCTCTATGGCAGGTGTTTTTCTTCTCTGTCTCTATCTCTGTCTCTCTCTTTGAGGAAAGAACATCGTCCTCAGAGCTTCTGAGAATAGTATGAATCCTGACTGGAAACTGGAGGGAAGGTTCGCAGCTGTTTGCAACATCACAGCAAGTAGGTCTCAGGGCTGGTTCTTGGCAGAATTTTGGTGCAGCCCTGAGCACCTCCAGGAGTAGCCAGTCATCACAATAAAATTCTGTATACTTACACACATGTGTCTCTGATTCAGCCTGCAGCCTGGACTCAGTTCTCAAGGCAGAAATAAAATGTCCTGTTCTTTTCTTTTCTTTTCTTTTTTCTCTTCTCTTCTCTTCTCTTCTCTTCTCTTCTCTTCTCTTCTCTTCTCTTCTCTTCTCTTCATTTTTTTTTTAGCCACACCTGGCGGTGCTCAGGCATTACTCCTGGCAGTGCCCGGGCTATCCACTGCAAGGCAGAAGAACTTCCCTCTTCTGGGGGTAGTTTGTTGCTAAATTGTTAACCTGTGTTTCAGAAATGGAAGAGGTGAGGGTCTGCTGAAGTCTGCAAAAGTGAAGGTCTTTAGGGCTTTGCAAAAGTGGGGATGTTGGTCTGCAGAAATGGGGTGTTTGCTGGTATGCAGAGGGGGCGTCTGGGTCTGCCAAGGGGGTGCTGGTGTGCAGAAAGGGGGGTCTTTTGGGGTCTGTGTGGGGGCCCCTCTGGTTGTGTGTTTCTGCCCTGAGCCTTTCCCAGAATTCAAAGCCTGAAAGAGCCGCGGGTGTTTCTTCTGGAATTCAGGAGCAGCTTGGCTTAGCTCCTGGTCATGTGATGGGCTGTCCCATGGGGGTTTCCGCCAGCCGGACCCCCTCTGAGATGGATGGAGCTGGGGTTCCTGTTCCTCCCTCACTTCCCTGGTTTCACCCTCTCTAGTCGCTCTGCCTCGTTAGAGTTCTCTGTTGAACTTTGTACACCTTCGGAAAAATTCTGAGCCTAACTTCCACCAGATGCAGGGGTGAAGCGATGCGGGCTGCCCGGCCTGTGGCATGTGGTGGCCTTCGTCCCTCTGCTTGCCAGCAAGTGGGGGCTCCCCCAGCTGCTGCCTGGGTGCCCCTGTGAGGCGGGTCGCTGAGAGAGCTGCTTCCCGGCGTCGGAGACCCAGGCCCCAGGGAGGACCGCGCTAGCTTTTGCCTCGGTGACACAGATTAGAACACTGCGGTCATTACGTGTGTGGCCACAGACATGGGCGTAGCCCTGAGCTCGGGCGGGGGAGGGGGGTCTTGGGACTTGGGGGAAAGATTTGCAGACGGGACGTGGGTGCTTTGGAAGTTCAGTGGACAGAGCAAGTTGGTGGTCCAGATTCCTCCCTGTGTCCAGCCTCGGCTCCCACCCGGGCAGGATGTCACTCGCCCTGTCCCTTGAGGCTGGGGCCTGATGATGATGTCAGGGTCCGATTCTGCCCGCCTCCATCGTGTGATGGCCACCCCGCTCTCTGCCCAGTGCTCACGCTCTGAGGCTGGCCTCTACAGTGGGGACCCTGACAACGTGTGTTCTCACTGACGGTCGCTAGTTCTCTGTAGGACTGTCCCCTGCCCCCCCGGCTTTCCTTGCTCTCTGGCCACAGCCCCATGTGTGTGGGTAAGACCATCTCCCCTGCTGACCTGCCGTCCAAGGGCCCAAGAGGACTTGCCTGGCCGGGGGTTTCCCCTTATCTGCCACCATCTCCCCCTCCCCCGTCCCACCCCGTATTTGGCCTGGATCCCTTTTCAGTGGGATTTCAAGTGACCGATGGAATGAACTCGTTCACCCGGTGTCCTGCCCCTTGTGATTTTCATGTCTGCGGACGATGGGAAGCTGTGGAGCGACACAGTTTGATTTTCCTGAGGATTTTCTCTGTGATTTTTCTTTTGAGAGCTAGGTGCACTGTAACATTGTGAGTTTCGGGGTGTGTGTGTCTGGGAATCACTGCATCTATACCGCATGTCTACACTGCATGAAGCTCCCGTGGAGAGTCCTCCTCCATCTTGCATGGACGTGTGTCCCCTCTGCCCCGACATGCGTCCAGCTAACCCCAAGAGCGCAGAGTCTGACCTCATGCGGGCGACACCTTGGCTGTCCTCGGGATGGACCTTTGTCACTCTCGGGGGGTCGCTTTCCGCGGGGACTTGGACCTCACAGAGGTTGGCGTCCAGCCTTGTGTCTTTTGAGGGTCAGTGAATTTAGACCATGAGATCTGAAGAGGGGCTGTCTTTGGTCCAGCGCAGCTCCCTACAGCCCCCAGCAGTCTGTAGCTGTTGCCCAGCTCTGCATGGCACTGACCCCTCACTGAGTGCCCGAGGGAAGTTGGTTTCAGTCACGTCCATCCGGAACTTGCCTTCTCTCCACCCAGATCCCGTAGAAGAGAATAATGAAACATTTCTCATTTTTGGTTTGCTTTGCCGTCACTCCTGCTGGTCTTCGGGGCTGACTCCTGGCTCTGTGCTCAGGGTTCACGCCTGGCAGGGATCCAGGGAACCCTCTGAGGTGCCAGGGATTGAACTGCATCGCTGTTTGCTATGGCCAGGGAAACGCCCTGACCCCCTGGACTATTTCTCTGGTCCTGTAATTTGTGTATTTTGTCTGTGATGCTGTTGGCTTTATTTCTGCGGAGACCGTGAGGCGTCTGTTTGAAGCAGGAGAGGATGAATCAAGTCAGAAGCATCCTCTGGTTGTCCCACAGTGGGACACTGTGTAAAGCCGCGTGTGCCTTGGAGGAGGAACCGCTGGAGTCCGTGGTTGACAGCACCATGTTTGCCAGGTGCTGATGCATGTTAAGGTGCAGAGCCTGCGCCCCTTCATCCCCTGCTCCTTCCTGCTGGGGGCGACACCGGTCCTCGGCCACACTCACTTCCTGGAGCTGGTGGGCTCTGGCGGGAAGTGAGCGGCCACACCTCTGACGCTGGGCTGTGTCACATCCTCTACTCTAGACCTGCGTGTGCGGGCGAGGGTCTGACCACACGAAAGGCAACAGTCTCTTCTGAGGGCTCCTGAGTGCATGTCGCTTCCTTCCTAGAGCATGTGAGGAGGGCTAGGAGGTTGACACCATGCCCCAAGGGTCAGGGCTGGGGTTAGAGTGAGGTGATGAGTGCATGTGCGTGTGTGTGTGTGTGTGTGTGTGTGTGTGAGAGAGAGAGAGAGAGAGAGAGAGAGAGAGAGAGAGAGAAAGAGAG
>JAOXYA010083262.1:0-11271 GCA_028565675.1 Sorex palustris
AGGCTCTGCCATGCGGGCGAGATACTCTCGGTAGCTTGCCGGGCTCTCTGAGAGGGGCGGAGGAATCGAACTCGGGTAAGCCATGTTGGCTGCGTGCAAGGCAAACGCCCTACCGCTGTGCTATTGCTCCAGCCCATAACTAACTGTAGAAAACAAATTATTTCACAATGCCTTTTTAGCAGTTCTGATTGTTGGGTGTAAACTGTAAAAAATAATGGTTCATCTTTTGTCGAAATAATGATTGTAATCAAAGTAGATAGAGTGTTAGGTAGAATTCATCAGCCTCACAGGCATTGGGAGGGATGGCGGAAGGAGGGGGGGATATTTGGGTTCCTGGTGGTGAAAAATAAGTACTGTTGAAGGAAAATGTGTTTGATCATTGCATAACTGAAACTTAATCCTGAAAGCTTTGTAACTTTCCCCACAGCGATTCAATAAATAAAAAAAAAAAAACCTGGAAAAAAAAAAGCATATGCCCTCATCCTCTGAGCCATGTCTTCTGTCTTTTTTTTCAGCTGATTTTGTTGTCCATGTGGGGGTGAGTGGGGGTCTTTTCCATGGTCCTGTGGCTGCAGGACTCAAGCTGAGCAGCAGACTCTTCCTGATATATTCTTAGTAGCTGCAGCCAAGGTAACAAATCTGTAAGGTCTCCTAGGGGCCAGAGCAATGTTCCAGTGGGGAGGGTGTTTGCCTTAAACGACACTGACCTGGGTTCAAGCCTTGCCACCCATTATGGTCCCCTGAGATCACCTGGAGAGTGATCCCTGAACATAGAGCCAGGAGTAACCCATGAGCACCGCCAGGTATGGCTCAACACAAACAACAAAATAAAGTGAGAGTGGCTGATTTCTCTCACAAATCACTGGCCAGAACTGGTCCGCAGACCCTGCCCATGCTCCCTGGGGCCTGGTTTCCAGCACATGTGCTGTGAGGTGCCCCGCAGGGTCTAAGAGAACAGAGAATCACCTGGATGATGGCACCAGGGGTCTGTCTCATGATCTCAGAGGCCAGAGCTAATGGGGTTTATCAATGGTTGGTCTGGTCAGAGCGAGCCTGTGGCATATTTCGTTACATTTCACGTGCTGGTCATTAAAGAAGTAGGAGATGCCCCTCTTTCCAAAGTTGGTCGAGACATCCTTCCGATCCACAGAGTGAATCTGGGGATCTGTGAGGTAAATGAGTCCCTTTCCATTTCCTGTCACCCAACCTAAGAGAGAAACAGAGAGGCCCGTGCATTAATATTTGATAAAGGTCAGTCAGGATGTAAGAGATTAAAGGAAAACCTTAAGAACTTGGCCATTGGCAGGATTGAAAGGTGGCTGAGAAAACTGAAGACAATGGTGGAAGGAAGGTGGTGGGACTGGTGTTGGAATATTGAATATTGATTATTGGAATATTGTATTCCAATACTGGAATACTGGAATACTGAATGCCTGTAACAAATCTTCATGAACAATTTTGTAAATTATGGTGTTTAAAGAAAGTGTTTATGTGTATGGGGAAAGAACTCAGCACTCCTGTAGTTGATAATGGATAGTTTTCTAAACTCTAGTACAGGGGCTAAGGTGCTTGCCTTGTATACCACAAAATCTGGTTCAATCCTTGGGACCCCTTTTGGTCCCCTGACCTCTGCAGGAATGATCCCTGAGTGCAGAGCTGGGAGTAAGCCCTGAGCACCATACAGTGTGGCCCATAATTCAAAAATAAAAACAAAAGCAAAAAAAAAAAAAGAAAGGAGAACTGAATCTTGGGGAATTAAATTTGTCAAATAGGACATATCCTCATGACCATTTTGTTCAAGGAATTAACAATAAAATACACTCAGCATAATTGCAAAAATCACAATACTGAATATTTCTTGAATATTGAATTATGATTCAGCTGTCTTTGGTGCTTTCCTCATTAAGTGAGACCTTCCTCTGTTTATTCAACAAATAATTACTGAGTGCATACACCAGACAAAGTGCTGTTTGGGCACGGGGGATAAGGCAGTGAGCAAGTCAATTAAAAACAAACTACACATCATGCTCAGGACAAAGACAGATTAATAAACAATATGAGTAAAAGAAATAATGTGAGAGTGATGAGAAATGCTAGGAGAGTGTTTTAAGTTAGAGTGTGGGATAATTATTCCTACTGCTTTTGGTTTGGGGGCCACATCTGGTGGTACTCAGGAACTTGTGCGTGGGGGGAGGGTCACTGGCAGCAGTGCTGGGGGGGGTGAATTCTGAGGACTGAACACAGGCCTCCTGCATGCAACACACACGTTCAGCCTGCAGATATCTCTTCCTGGCCCCTAATTCTGAGCAATAAAATACCAGAGGAATTATATTGGCAGTAAGAGATGAATGCACCTTCCGGTCACATGTTTTTCTAGTCTGTAATAATCCTGCTTATGAAATCCAACAACAACTTATAATGAGGTAAAAGGACTGGAGAAAAGAATGAAGAGATTTTATGGGGGGGTGGTTTATTTTGGCCCATACCCAGCAGTGCTCAGGGCTTACTCCAGGGCTCAGGGATCATTCCTGGTGGGGCTTGGGGACCATATTGGGTGCCAGAGATTGAACCCAGGTTGGCCGAGTACAAGGCAAACAACCTCCCCACTGTACTAGTTCTCTTGCCCCAAGGATAGAAAGATTTTTTGACTCATGAAAAAATGCCACAAGAAACTTACTACACTCAAATCCACTGAGTGAAAAAACGAAACCAAACCAACAAAAGCTGTTATGGGGCTGCCGAGGTGGTTTGAGAACCAGCCTTGCATGTGTAGGGTCCCGACTCTGGTTCCCAGTACTGCACTACTAGAAATTAGCTGAACAACACTGAAAATTCAGAAAGCTCTTTTGGATTCTCTCGAGAATCCAGCCCCACATAAAGTGAATAGAATTGTCTCATAGTGACATCTTTGACATGGAAGAAGTTTTAGACATTAGTTTGGAGATCATTTGCTGCACATCGTAAAACTAATTCATGCACCAAACAATCAGTTAAATGACCACATCATAGTCGAACTCCTTATCAAACCTCTTTCACATTCACATACAAATAACGCTAAAAAGAAAAAGCAATTTCTGGTTTTACCTACCTTGCAAATCAACCACAACCTCTTTGTGGTTGGAAAATTCGTAAGAAAAATGGCCATAAGCCAAACCACATTCCGTGGCTTTGTGCTCTGTCTTCACCACAGTTGTGTTATTTGACAACTTCACGAATTCTCCTGGTATGTAAGGTTCCACGCTGATACACCCCTTTATCGTCTTGTCCTCCAAAATCTGTGAATGGAAACGGTAGTTTTTGGCAGATCTTAGTTTGACTCTGGACTTTGTCTCTAGGGAGCTATTTTGGGGCTCTAGATTTTGGGTTTCTCAGTTGTCAAGTGGGTTTAGCAGCAGTTAGGTTAGGGCCCAGGCATGTGACCCCATGGTAGAGAATCTGCCTTGGAGACATGAGGCCTAGAGTTCAATCACTGGTCGTGTGTGGTTCTGGTGTATTGTGACCAGGGGCGTGTGCGATGCCCATAATAACAATAACAACAACAAAGGGAAGGGAAAGGGGAAATAGTAATAGTGACCTGATAGCCTGGGATGAGATGAGCAAAATCTATGTAGATACTTAACACTGTGTGGTGCATATAACAGAATCTAAAATTCTTCTCTTATAAAATGCTGACATAAAAGTTGGGCCAAGAAGAGATAGCTGGGGGTCCGGCTTGCCAGGGATGTAGACAGACCATGCCCGGGAACTCTGAGGTAGAATATGAGGACAAGCATATTGGTGCAATCTGATTTTTTCTGCAGTTGTTTCAGGGGTGTCAGTGTTTGTTCAGTGCTTGTCACAGTGATGAACTAGGAGAAAGTTGATGCGGGTTGGAGTTACTGTGATTATAAGCAATAGAATGTGCATCTACAAATGTCTCTTGCTGAAGTGGGTGTGGGGTGGTAACTCAGTGGTTGAGGATTGGCCTTACATGTGTAAGAAGCTGAGTTCTGTCCCCAGTAAAACACATGTGTGAGTGAATGCGTGCACACACACACATTTCAGGTGTAGCTAAGCTAAGAATCTAACTAATGTGTGAAAGCATGGTATTTTTTTTTTCTTTTTGGGTCACACCTGGCAATGCACAGGGATTACTCCTGGCAGTGCTCAGGGGACCATATTGGATGCTGGGGATAGAACCTAGGTTGGCCACGTGCAAGGCAAATGTCCTACCCGCTGTGCTATTTTTAATTCTCAGTGGGACCACTGAGAATACAATGCGTTTGTATACTTAAGGACCTATCTTAGTGAAAAAAATTTTTTTTCCTCATGGTCCCAGAGCTGTAATTTCTAGGTAGAAATGGGCTGAAGACAGATTTGGAATCAATGCAAGAACTTTTCAGCACTTATAATGACTTGAAAGTACATGAACAATTTTGTTTCCACTGAAAGTGTTGAAGTTATGACTTAGGGATCAGTGAGTTAGTGGGGTAAAGTCCAACAGATAAAAATGGAACAGATGACTTATATCAGGGGGCTAATCTGTGTGAAATTAAATTTAGGGCCATCGAAGGAAAAGACTATTAAAAACCCACCCAAAGGTAAGCAGGTTGGGCTAGATCCTACATCAAAGGCTATTCAGAAGTGACCCGGAAGAGAATGACATATTCAGCACAGAGGGTCATACTTCATATACATCCATCTCTGCAGGAGAGGAAGGAGCCTAGCAACTGAGTTTACTGAGTTATATCAGAACAAAGGTGGAGGAAGTCATTAGATATGACCCTAGTCAAAGTCAGTAGAAAATGATCCTAATATGCCCATACAGGCAGGTCTAATGGAACGCGTGCTTTCCTCACCAGCAATACTGTGGACGGGATGTAGAAAATCTGGGTGGGGATCTTCTGTTCATAAAGCCTCTTGTTAAACTCCGTCACGTAGTGCTGTGCGGTCATCTGCCGCTCCACGTCGGAGAAGTGGCTCCAAAGGCCTTTCTGCTCCTTATATTCTTTCCCAACATACCTGCACCCATGGGAAGAAAAACCACATGGAGAGATGAAAACACCACCTCATCGCGCAGCAGGCGAGCGATAGGCAAGAAGCATCCAAGATGCTCCAGTTTCTCAGCCACAGACAGCCCTATGAAAGAAGCTAGCTTGTCTTGTGGCTCCGGTCCTTCTGTACGTGTTGTCTGAACAGCTGAGCATTGTTCACGCTGCCGGGCCTGTCTGCCACCTCAATTTCTCACGGGATGCCCAGGTGTCAGTGAAACATGATTCTAAGGCTTTCTCTGAGTGCTCTAGGTGGAAGTTTTTTTTTTTTTAATCTCAATCAGTGGGCTGAGCAGAACAGAGCAGATCACTCTCCCTTACGTGGGCAGGCTGACGAAGAGGAGGGCTGATCCATAATCGCCCTTCATCCTAATCAGCTAAAGGACTGAACAGAACCCAAAGGCTGCCACCTTGGAACAAGAGTGGAACAAGAGTGTCCTTCTTGTCTGGGAGCCTTTGATGGGCCAGGGGTGTTGGTGCTAAGCCAGGACATTCACCAGGACGAGCCTCTGGACGTTGCCCTGCAAGCAGGAAGAAGAACCGAGGCCCCACTTCTCACTAAGTGGGCAAGCTAAAACTTGTGAGTCCAAAGACCCAGAGAAGTACAGCATGCTCTCATACATACACCCGCCTAGTCATACATTATCTCGGCAGTACAAGGCAGCAGTTTCCTTCTCCCTTACACATCCTTAATCTGGACTGACCTTCAAGTATCAGTATGGGCCTTCTCTTTGCCCTATGTGTAACCGACCACAAGAATGTGGGGGACGTAATCTGTAAAGCCTATGTGTCCAGTTCCATACCTTCCTCTGACATTTTTAATTATAACAATATAGCTTTGATAGCATAGCTTCGACAAGACAATGTATACCCTGATGTTCCTTTGATGAATGCTCACCCTATAATGGTTTGTACTCTTGTTAGTGAGTCTTTCTCTGTGATGAAGTCATTAGGATGTAACTGATAAAAAATAGAATAAAAGGAGACCTCTGGCAGTCATTCTTTGCCTCGAGCCAGAATGAGCCTTGGCCCTCCATGTTTTATCTCCATGCCTCCGAACAATTGATTGACCACTTCATGCAACATAGGGGTCTGGTCCTCCCTGGGGAGTTCAAGGAATCTCGAATTCCTTTTTGGGTCTCAAGTTGGTTATAGTGATTGAGACAATCTTATCTCCATCTCATCTGAGGCTTCATAATAAATTATTGATAAATATTTTTGGGGGGTGATTTGGGGTTGTATCAGCAGTGCTCAGGGGCTAGTCCTTGCTCTGGGCTCTGGAGAGACCCCTCTTGGTACCTGGGGAATGACATGTGGTACCTACTGTACCAACTCTCTGCCCCCTGATAATATTGATAATTAAAATGGTCAGTGTCTGTTTCAGGGACTATGTTCAGCGGAGTGGTCTGAATTAGTTCTTGGCAAGTAATCAAGGGCCCATATCATACAGTGAATCTATCCTGGATCTAATTTGCTCCAGCTCACTGACCTATCTCCTTGACCCTACCTAACAGGTCTTGGTGCCAGCATTTTAGTGTTTTAATGATAATGTTTAAATGATAATGTTTTAATGATAATGTTTAATGATAGCATTTTAATGATAATGTTTAATGTTAATCATTAATGATTAATGATTAATGTTTAATGATTAGCATTAAACATTATCATTAAACATATAAAGCTCTCTAGCTATATATATGTGTGTGTTGGTGTGTATACACACATATATAATATATATTACATATATATGTAATGGTATAAAAATTTCTCCTGTAGGCTTAAAATCATGGTTTTTAAAAACACGCAGCCACATGTGATCTAATGTGGGTCCTGATCACAAGGTATCTGCTATTAATAAACGTGGAGAAAGCAGAGGAGCAGGGCCACCTGGCCAGTGTTTCCACCTGCTCCTGGGTCTCACAGACCCCAGCTAAGTAAGGCAGCGTCTGTGCATCTGCATCCTGCCCAAGTGGATCTCACATTACCTCCCCAAAGTTTCTTCCTGATGAAGATGGTAAACCCAAAAAGCGTTTCTTTGTCTGCCTTCCTTCTTCACATTCAGGTAGTCCCCCAAATAAACAACCGTTTCCTGAGCTGTCCACAATTCGGATTTCTTGGAATATTTGAACAGAAGAGCATCTGGAAAAGAAAGAGGAAAATGGATTGTCTTTCAGAAAGACTGGAACATGCTCAGACAAAGGTGAAGGGTGATCCTCGTCAGTTCTGGAATCTGCAACTTCTTTAGACGTTTTTCTACAAATTTCAGCCTATTCCATGACTTCATCTGAAAAATCCAGTTGGGCGCAGTGCAGATCAAAAGGCTTCACAAGCCTGCCTCAAGTGCTGTGGGAGAGGGCAGTTGGGCTAGAGAAGGGACCACAATGACAGTGATGGTTGGAAGGGATTGTTTTGGATGGGAGATGTGTGCTGAAAGTGGGTAAAAATGATGGCCTCGCAGTATCTGTATTGCAAACCATAATGCCTAAAAGTAGAGAGAGAAAAAAGAAAAGTGCCTGCCACAGAGGCAGACTAGGGGGACCAGGGTGGGTA
The DNA here is from genome assembly GCA_028565675.1 of Sorex palustris. NCBI lineage: Eukaryota > Metazoa > Chordata > Mammalia > Eulipotyphla > Soricidae > Sorex > Sorex palustris. The sequence goes on from JAOXYA010083262.1 coordinate 7,581, forward strand.
GGTGAGTGAGGTGAGGAATCCAAGGGCCATTGATAGTGGGAAATGTACACTGGTAGAGGGATGGGTGTTGGAACATTGCAATACTAAAAAGCTATCAGGAAAGCTTTGTAACTGTGTATCTCACGTGATTCAATAAAAAACAAAAAATATGAAAAAAAAAATAAAAAGGCTCCACAGACGTAATGAAGAATAACAGCCTCTGACTCACAAAACTCTCTTGCTTTCAGAGGTAAATATGCCATGTTTCTCTAGGGAAGTGTTCTGTGACATGGGCTCCCCACCACCACTAACTTCCATGCTGTGACCCTGAGGCTGCTGGGAAACTCCCGGGGCCTGGTCCAGGACAGGTGAGGATGCTGGAGCCGGAAGCAGTTGTGCATGGTCCCCCTAGGGCTACCACATGAGCGCCCAGGACACCTATGGAGTGGTCAGGGCTGGACCTTCCTCCAGCCCACTCCACTCTGACCCTCGGCGCCCAGCGAGGGAGGCCGGGAAGCCGCTCTACTCAGCACTGAGCATGCGCAGGGCGGTCTGAGGAGGGGGCTTTCGTGGGGTGCAGGGCTCAGGGATCTGCGAGACTAGTGCTCTGGGGACTCACCGTGCGCCCGGTGCAGCTGGCAGGGCTGGAACACGCCGGTCCTCGCCAGCCTCCGGCACAGCCACTCGTGCTGCACCCCCGCCAGGAGCTGTACCACGTCCTCAGGCTGCAGCGTGCGCGCCGCCAGCACCTCGGGCCTCGTCCATCCTGCCGGGTAGGCAGAAGGACTCGCGCCAGCCGTGACCGCGGACTCCGGGCTGCAGCAGAACGCGGGGATGCGCAGCCCCGCTGCCAGGCTGCAGTTTCCTTCCTCGGTGGTGCAGTCCTCGCCCAGCCCCCCAGGTGCGCGGGCACAGGGGCGTGCCAAGGCCTGGAGGGCTGTAGAGCCCCCACGGGGCGCCCGTGGAGCGTATGGCCGGTTGGAACCCCTGTTTACATCCATTACTGGGGCGCCAGGGACCCGGCCAGTGCCGACCCCTGACTTAGGGAGCCCAGCAGGCCGGCCCAGAGCGACAGGGCTACCCGACCGCCCTGGACGGTCGCCGGGAGGGTCCTCCGTGTGCCTGGCACACGCAGGCACGTCCGCCGTGCTTTCCGCGGTTTCCCCTTCGGGGTCCACCCAGCCCGAGGGGGACCTGCAGGCGGGGCTGAAGCCCTGGGTGGCCCTGGGTTCGCAGGGGATGTCTGGAAACCCGCCAAGGATTTCAAAAGTTTCCTCTTCTTCGAAGGAAGAAGACTTGGGTTCTTGGGGCGGGATAGACGTTGCAGCAGCCCAGGGGGCTGCGGGCCCACAGGAGGGCCTTGGGGTCGCAGACGCATCTCTGGAGCCTGCCGTGGCCTCTGCCATGGGAGCCCAGGACTCATCCACGTCCAGCAGCTCGGAAGGCCACTCGGGCTGGACCCCGAGTGCCCCACTCTCCCGCAGCGCAGACCTGGCCATGGGGCCAGACCCCTCCGGGGTGGGCGGGTCATCCACGGGATGACTCACTTCTTCCCAGCTGGAGGTGGACCCGAGCTCGTCCAGCGTGCTCCAGGAGCTGCTTGCAGCCTCCTTCCCGCTGCGGCTGGGCTCCGGGACCCGTTGCGCCCTGCTCTTGGCAGCCCCCTGGCCTTTCCCAGACGGTGGCTGGTCTTCCAGGGTCCCCGCGGGCGCCACGGTGCTGATGTCCGTGTCCAGAGCCGTGACGCACGCTCCGCCCCGTCCCTCTGCGCTGCGGCCACAAGGATGCCCGACGACTTGGCACACGGCCGCGTGGTGCTGCGCGTGGGTGTGGAGCACTTCCTGGAAGTCCACTTGCTCGAGCATCACCAGTTGCTCCAGGCCGCGCTGGAAACTCTCAGGCACGTAGGAGTGGCTGTCTGCACTGGCGAAGCTCTGGACCTGCCAACGCTCCTGCACCTGGCAGACGGCCGCCAGGATGTCCCCTGCCAGCCGGGCCTCTCCCGGGCTCCCTGGGGCCGAGCTGAGCGCGTGCAGCTTCTCCAGCGCTTCTCTGCACAGCCCACTTGCTGCGCGGACCAACTCGGTCTTCCCGTGCAGACGCCGGTGCACCGTGGTGAGCCCGAATGCAGCTTTGAGGAAACTGTGCAGCTCCTGTTTGCCAGTGGCCGGCTCCCGGTCGCCTCTCCTCGTGAGCAGGCCGATCCCGAAGGCCTCCCGGGCTTCGTCCAGGTACAGATCGCGCTTCTCCGGAGGACATTCGTGGGTACTGCTGTAGGACAGCAGGCAGGCACCGCGGATATTCTGCAGACAGACAGATGCACAAATACACAAAGTCAAGCATGTTGCAAGCTGGAGGGGACCCAGGAAACCCTTTGGTCTCCTGAGGGACAGCTGGAAACTGGGGGCCTTATGGGACATGTACTTGGGTGGAGGGATGGGTGTTGGAACACTGTGTGACTGTAACCCAGTTACGAACAATTTTCTAACTGGGTATCTAATGGTGATTCAGTTAAAAAAATATAAACTCCCACTGTTGACTATCAATACATTTAAAAAAAAATCTTGTAAGGGTTGCATGTCAGGGCTAGTCTCAGGAAGTGGCCCCTCTGGTGCAGACCACCTTTGCGTGTGTGTGAGTGGGTCCTATCCCAGCCACTCAGCAAGCAGCACAAGGCTGACTGAGAGTCCAGCCCTGTCCTTAACAGGGAGAGGGGAGCACTGTTACCATGGCCGAGAGCACGAAGAGGGGCGTGTAGGGACTGAAGGCAGCCGCCAGCTTGCAGGCTTCAGCCGCGGACAGCAGGTGGTGGTCCCAGTCCTTCAGCAGACCCTGTGGGGGAAGACGCGGTGAGGCCCGTGTCCATGGGCATCTGTCCTCTAGCCGAGGGCACCCCTGAGCTGCCCTGGCTGTTCTTTCTGATTCTACGAGCCCTGCTGTCCCCTTCCCAGTGAGACTCCAACACGGCAGACAAAGAGTAAGTGACTCAGACCAGCTTCTCCCCACAACCACACACCAGCCGCTCCCTAGCTCTCCTGAAGGGGATCTGAGAGACACAGAATAATCCGGACAGGCTACCAGGGAGGATGGGAGTAATTCTCTGTTCTCGGAAAAGGTGCATATTTCAGTGGAATCAACAAATGACCCTTGAACGAGCCCTTCAACTAGTGACCTCACCGCCTAACATTAAGGTTCATTTGCACACTGGGCTGGACAGAAGGGGGAGGGGCCCTGAGCAGATTCCCCCAGGATGGTGAGAGGGCCAGTGTCAGGGGCTGCAAGTGTCCCAGGGAGACACAAAGCGGGCGAGGAATCCATGAGGTCAGGGGTGGAAGAAAAGAATCTGCTCTGTGGGAAGAAAAGGGGGGGGCGGGGCTGGAACAATAGTATGGGTAGGGCATTTGCCTTGCATGCAGACGACCCGGGTTCGATTTCCAGCATCCTATATGGTCTCCTGAGCACTGCCAGGAGTAATTCCTGAGTGCAGAGCCAGGAGTAGCCCCTGTGCATCACTGGGTGTGACCCAAAAAGCCAAAAAAAAAAAAGGAATCTGCTCTGTGTGTGTATATGTGTGTGTATGTGGGAGAGAGAGAGAGAGAGAGAGAGAGAGAGAGAGAGAGAGAGAGAGAGATTGTTTGTTGCAAGAGGTTTAACCCAGAGCATCATATATGGCAGTGTGCTTCCTCTGGGCCACAGTTTTCTTTTTAAGGTT
>JAOXYA010083268.1:0-11271 GCA_028565675.1 Sorex palustris
TTTTGTAATCTCAAGGCTGCTGAACCATTTACAGAAAGCAATTTTGCAAGTTAATTAACTCCTTCCTAGCCTTCCTAACTCCTTTCACTTCCTTCTTCCCTCCCTTCTTCTCTTCCTTCCTTCCTTGGGTGCCAGGGCCACATAGACCTGCCATAGCTCCCAACACCACTGAGGCACAGACAGCCACTGACAGGGCCACGGGATCTGTGTATCCTTGCTAAGAGATATGCAACTGTGCCAGGCGCTCGGCGCCAAGGCCACGTGGTCGGTGGCAGCATCAGGTGTGATGTGACAACACGAGGAGCAGTGTGACAATGCCACATGCTCTGTGACCGTGAAAGGCCCTCTGTGGCCATGCTCTACATGTGGGGCCACCTCAGGTGCGAGGTCACCATGCCAGGGTCTCTGCCACCATCCCGGGGACTGTTTGCAACCCAGGCTAACATTATAACTGTAGGCAAGCCGCCCTGGGGATATCAGAAGTGTCGCAAGTGCGTAGACGGGGCCCCAGAAAGGGAACCAATGTACCTCATCACGGCTTCCGGAAAGCTCAGGCTGGCGGTGGGAAGGGTTGGGGAAGGTCACAGCTGCAGGAAAGCAGGAGAGGGCTGTGTCCCCTGCCCCCCTGCCTTCCCCATGGAAGCGATGCTGGAGGTTCATGGGTAGAGGGCAGGGACAGGAGTCTGGGGGAGTCTGTCGGCCTCACACCTGGGGGCTCTTCCTGAGCAAGCAGGAGCAGAATGGGGAGGCACCAGCAGGCCCACATGCTCTGGGTGGCTAAGGCCCATGTGAAGCCCGTAGGCACCACCTGACTCGACACGGTGACTGAACTCCGCTCAGACCCGTTGAGGCCACCAGGGGATTTATTCTCTTGTCAAACCCAGGGTCATGGGAAGGATGGAGCAGGAAAGGGCTGGAACCTGGGCCTCTCTGGTTGCCGCTGGATGCTGGAGGTCCACTTCTCTCTCCTTCTTTGCCGAGCTAGGCAGGTGCCAGGTAAGACCAAGACGACAGTGCTGTCTCCTGTGACAGTGCTGCAGAAAGATCCAAGGGTGCGAGCAGACTGTTCAATGGGGGTGCCAGAGTCCCCTGGGGAGCACTCTCGGAGGGGGCAGGAAGCCTGGGAGCACTGTTCTGCACATGACAGGCCTGGGCTGCTTCTGTCCTCTCAATTAAGAGGTGGGTCTAAATCAAAGAATGATCATTGGTCACACAATGTCCCCAGTCCGGGTGCTGGGGGAAGTGGAGAGTCTCAGATTTGATGCCTGAGCCTGGCTTGGGATCCTTTTTTATTCCCAACATATCTCTCTTCTTGCTCCTGTAAATGGCCTCAGTTTACCCACCTGAAAAAGGACAGCCAGGTGCGGGGGCAGAAGACTCTGCCCATTTTCCAGTAGGTAGGCATTACACCCACCAACTGCCCCTGGTGCCATGTTATTTCATCAACGGCCAAGACCCAGAGACTATAAAACCCAGCTCCCGGAAGCACATGACCGCATTCAAGGCCACGCGACCTCTTATCTAATTCTTACTCTTGGAGAACCTGGCAGGCTACCGAGAGTATCCTGCCCGCACAGCAGAGTCTGGCAAACTCCCCGTGGTATATTTAATATGCCAAAACCCAGTAACAATGATGGGTCTCATTCCCCTGACCCCGAAAGAGCCTCAAATGTGGCACTTTCTAAAATCTCAGGGCTAGGACGAAGGAGACGTTACTGGTGCCTGCTCGAGGAAATCCATGAACAACGGGATGACAGTGATACAGTGATGGGACAGGGCACATCTCTCCTGGCTGTCTGTGCCGGGTCCTTGTCGGCCCCCAAGGAGGGGGGCTTTCCTCACAGGGACGATAAATGAGGGGACTTCGACTATAAAAATGCAGTCAGTTGTCAGATGACAACTCAGGGGAGGATGTAAGGCAACCATCTGGTTTTTCACTAAGGGGAGGGTATAGAAAAAGTACAATTTCTGGGGCTGGAGCAGGAAGAACTTCATTTTACAAGGATCCCAGAACTTTCTAGAGGGTTAAGGTTGAAACTTCAACCCCTACTTCTGGAAGATCCTTCAGGGAGAAGTGGCCTAACCCAGAGAAAGGACCAGAAGCATGAGAGGGTGGGTGGCCTGCAAATACTGTCATCTTTGGGGATACAGGACCATCCTGCCCCACCCCACAAGGTCCCCAGGGTAAGACTGTGAACCAAAATTGCTATAAGGTCAAGCATCTGGTCAGGACAATCCATACACACATGCACACACACACAAACACAGACACACACACACACACACACTCACACACACACACTTGTATGTTCACACACAAATAGATTCACACACACATACTGACCCCACACACACTTATTCACACACGCACTTACACACACACACACACACACACACAGAATCTCCTATTGAAAGAATTTTAAAAAATTTTAGTTTAGTAATCAGTAGAGAAAAAAATTCTAAATTTCTAAAATATTTCAAATATGGCAGCTTGATCCAATAGATTTTGGAACCCTGGAGTATGGATGGGCTGGTAAAAAAAATGTTTCTAGCAGAGTCTTTAATGGCATGAGGATGTGCTCACAATCAAGTTTTGACTGGGGGAAGCAGGAGCCACATGTGATTTGATTTCAGGAGCGTTAAAAAAGACAAGTGGAAGAAAGGCCGCCACCATGGCACCAGGGTTTAAATCCGGATTGTGGGCAACATTTATTTCCTTCTTTATCTTTCTGTATTTATCACGTAAGAAATGTTACTTATATTACTCACAATAAAAAAAATTACAAGAAACAATATACTTTTAGAGCAAGAACAAAAAAGCATAAAAGGTTATAAAAGGGAACCCAGCCCCATGTAATTTATAAGTGATGCTCTCTTAGTGGAAAACCACTATAATCTCCCCTACGGGGGGTTTCTTACTGTTTTCAGAGGCATAGAACATGGGGATCATATCCGACTGCTCTAGAAAGCCCATGTGAAGCATTTGTAAGAGCACAATTAGGGGTGTAGTCTGTCATCAGAGGACATAACTAATTTAACTGGTGGCCAACCCAGGTTGCAAAGCAGTAACTATGGTAAGTGGGGTCTCATGTGGTGCCTTTTCAGCTTGGATTTCATTTTGCTCAGCCCCTCCTGGGACAATTGTTGGCATGTCCATTTGGGGAGGGTGGATTTGCAGTCAAGGAAGCTGAGAATGGGCAAGACTTTCTTTTTAAAGTTGTTTTTGTTTGTTTGTTTTTGTTATTGAATCACTGTGAGATAGACCCTTTCAAAGCTGTTCATGACTGGATTTCAGTCATACAGTATTCCAACACCCATCGCTCTACCAGTGTACATTTCCAGGACCAGTGTTCCAAGGTTCCCTCCAAACACCCACCCCCCGCCTGTCTCTGTGGCAGGCGCTTTTCTTCTCTGTCTCTGTCTCTCTCTCTCTCTCTGTCTCTCTCTCTCTGTCTCTCTCTCTGTCTCTGTCTCTCTCAGTCTCTGTGTCTCTGTTTCTGACTCTCTGTCCCTCTCTCTCTCTCTCTCTCTATCTCTCTCTCTCTGTTTCTCTGTTTCTCTGTTTCTCTCTTGTCTCTTTTTCTCTCTCCTTTTGGGCATTGTGGTTTGCAGTACAGATACTGAAAGGTTATCCAGTATATCCCTTTACTTGCTTTTAACTTAGTTCTTGTCCAGTGTGAACATTTCCAGCTATTATTGTCATACAATAATAGATTCTTTATTTTACTTACCCTCCAGGATGGGCAAGTCTTGATGGAGTTCACCTGGTTCCTCACAGGACCTGTGGAACTTCCTGTTCTTTTCTGGTGGAAAAGGGGGACTTCATCTGGAGAAATAACAGAAACATGAAGACAGAAGAAGCCCTAAGCACCTCAAGGGACTGTATATTATTGGCTCTGATGTCCTTCAGTCTGTACACAGACACATACCCAGCGACACAGAAAGGCCCAGAGTCCTGTTCTCCCGACTGGACAACTTGGGCCGGAAGTCAGTCTCATGCCCTCCAGTGTACCACTGGGCACATTGCTTTGTGTTTGGGAGGTCTGGGTTCAAGCCCTGGCACTATCCGGTCCCCTGAACACCTCCAGGAGTGATTCCTGAGTATAGGATGTGACTTACCACCCCTCAACCCCCAACAATTACATCCCCAAATGAAATAAAGTCTGGTTGGTCAGACTTGGTCATGTGACCTAGGCACAGGGGCCTGGAGGTGGGTCCACATGCCTGGCTTTGAAAATGACAGTGGGGCCAAGAGCTGAGCCTATGATGCAGTTCCCAAAACTGGACTAAACCATCTGTTTCTCCCCTGGATGCAGTCTCTGGCAGGAGCACACTTGGACCCCAGGATTTCCACCTCTTTCAGAACCTTTGTCCTGCTCGCGTCCAGAACCAACGAAGAACAGACTTCTGTGAGGATATCAGGCCCCAAGAGGGTGGCTGCCTGTTACAGTGGCCAGGGGGCATGCATGGAGAGGGCAGCCTGGCTGGGAGCCTCTAGTGTCCAGTGTGTGGATGGCTCAGAAGACTCTGTTTGGCCTCTCAGACACCTGTGCAACTTCCCTCTAGTTCTGGAGCGCTGGACTCTGCCCGGTAGGAATTCTGCAGGGGTCTTTCCCCTTCATCCTGGGGGCAGTCTTGGACACTCTGTTCTTCAAAGCACAGCCCTCACCAGCATGCCCCTCCCCCTCCCCTGTGACAGAGCACTGCGATGATGCTGTCCCAGGGCCAGCCTGGCTGTTGGCATCTGTGACACGGGTCCCAGAGGAACTCAACCTCCCGGGACATCCTGCACTGACCTCTGCTGCCGTGGCCACTGCTGCCCTCGACAACCCCTCTGTAGACTGTTTATATACTGTTTATATTCCAGTATTTTCACACGGCCGCCATGAATTCCCATCTGCCCAGGAGTGGGGGAGGTCAACAGTTATCAATATTGTTCTCTATTTGAGTCACTCGTTTCTCCCCTTTTTTCTTCCCTTTTAGTTCAATCAGTGCAATTTGCCTTTCAAATCAGTGTGTCTCAATTTTTCATGTACTAAGGTATCACCTGGGGAGCTCATTACATTTTAGATGCTGGGTTAGCAGTGGTATGGAAGGGTCTGAGAACTAACACTTCCAGCAGATGTGCAGGTGAAGCCGATGGTCCCTCCAGGAGGCCCTTGAATGGCAAGTCCTGGGCATCACCTTGCTTCTGGTCGTATCTGGGCCACTCCCGTGGTATCTGTGCAGCTCTAAAATAACCCAACATGTGTACACATATTTTCTTGGTTTGCAACTTCTTTTGATGTTTTCCTCTGGAGGGGGGGAGCACATCCAGTAGTGTTTGGGGGCTTCTCTTGGCTCTGTATTTGGAGTAATTACTGGTGAGTGGGAGACCCTATATTTCTCTTCTCTCTCTCTTTAAACAAATAAATTTTCTTTTATTTTATTTAAAATCTTTTTATATTTTAAATTGAATCACAGTGAGATACACAATTGCAAAGTTGTTCATTAACGGGTTTCAGAAATATAGTGTTCCAACACGTGTTTCTTCACCAGCTCTCTCTCCCCCACCCCCCATACACACTTTCTCTCTCTCACACACACACATTCTCTTTCTCTTACACGTTCTCTCTCACACACATACACACACTTTCTCTCTCTTACACACATACTTTCTCTCACACACACTTTCTCTCACACACATATACTTTCTCTTTCTCCGTTTGGGTCTTACATATACTGAAAGGTTATCAGGTATATCCCTTTACCTGCTTTCAACACTCAGTTCCTGTCCAAAATGACAGAATGATCATTTCCAACATTATTGTCATACTGTTCCCTTCTCTTTGCCACCCCCCCGCCACACTCACACATAAACACACACACACACACACACACACACACACACACACACACACACACACCACTCTTGTGCCTGTGCCTTTTCTTTGCCAAGCTTTGCTCAGGACCCTGGAAGTGGGGTTCCTACCCAGTGATTCTCAGTGAACAGGGCTGGAGGGTCTGGGCATACCCTCTACTATTACGGAATTTCAGACTGGAAGAATCAAATGCGCACTCACAAAGCTTTAAAAGCAGGACTTCTTCACAGTGGACCCAGCTGGCCTGATGCTCTTTCAGACTGGGCCCAGAACAAAGTCAAGAGTTCAATTTGATAAACTATCCAGCGGGACTGAGGCATTTGCAGATAGCACGTGGATGGGCACAGAAGCTGAAATTCCTAAGCATGTTGCTTGCAAAGTAGGGCCAGCACCATTTCAAGGACTCTGAGCTCATTCTGTGATTCCCAACGCAGGGGATAATCTCAAGGCTGCCCCGCACACATTCCAGGGGCTGCCAGTCTGTTTGTGGCAGCCTTTCATTTCTTCAGTTCTCGGCTGTTTGTGATGGAGGCAGGGGGAACAGGGACCCTGGCGGAGGGGACCAACCCTGGGTGAACAGGCCTGAAGGAAGAGGCAAATGTGAGGATTAAGGAAAGAGAACTGATAGGTTAGAAAGGGATGGAGAGGAGTAAAGCGAAGAAATAGAAATTTATTGGGGTGCATTTCCGGGCGGACCCCATAGGCCCCTGGTGAGGGTGGGGTAGAGCCGTGCCCTGGGAAAAGCTAAGCTGGATTTTAAATTGTCTTGGACAGGAAATGGGAACAGAGGTTGGTAGGGCTGGTGTGTTTGGTCTGGCCTTTGACTATCTCTAAGGGGTTGATGTGAGGATACATGGAATGCATCTGTGTGGTTTTCTGGTGCCAGGAGGCCCCCAAGTCCTGTCTTCCAGTGGGTGCTTGGTGCAGAGTGATCTATGATTCTGGGAATGTCTTTGTCTCATCAGCTGGTTGCCATTTGGTCCCGAGCAAACCTTACACGACTGAAATAAGAGAGAAAAAGCATGGGATCAAAGTAAGAGAGAGAGTATAGGGGAAATTGTCTGGCATAGAGGCAGGGGAAGGGTTGGGATGGGGGGGATACTGGGAACATTGGTGGTAGAAAATGTGCACTGGTGGAGGGATGGGTGTTCAATCATTGTGTGACTGAAACTCACGAAACTCATGAAAGCTTTCAAACATGAAAGCTTTGTAACTATCTCGTGGTGATTCAATAAGAAAAAAATAAATTTAAAAAAAAAGAAAATGTATGGGATCAGGGAGCTAAGAGCTCCAAGGACTAAATACCCTGACTATCCTCCATGAACAGTATTTATTGCTTACAACCAATAATCAGTAAAAGGAGAACACATTCTTTGGTGAGGTGCCTAACAGATCTATCGTTAATTTATTGGGATAAATATACATGTGAAGGGCTTTCTTAAGGGGAAATTCTTCCGGGGATTGGGGGGGGGGCGGCAACAGAGCAGAAAGGACCCCTGCTGGGATCAGTAATCCAGGGCAGCAGATCGTGTATGGATTCCATCATTTTGGATTCTTTTTCCCAACAGGGCTCATTTCCCTCCTCATGGGGCGGGGGGTGGGTGGGCACTGGGTTCTGTCTTCTCATCCCTAGAACCACCTCTTTGGGCTTCCCTAGTTTTGTCTCTCTTGGGCTCAGCTTTGGAGCCAATTGTCTCCTTTCCCCCCTCGCAGGGCAGTCAGGCACCCTGTGCTGTGTGTATGTGGAGGGGGCACAGATCTTAGTGACAGCTCAGGAATAGAACTTCCACCATCAGCAGCAGAGGGAGTGGTCTCCTGGGAGTCCCTACCTGCCCCCTCGAGTTACAGGCAAGTTGTTGTTATTGTAATTGTCATTTGGGGGCCACACCTGACAGTGTTCAGGACTTTTTCCAGGCTCTGCACTCAGGGATCACCATGCCTGGTAAGCTTGGGGAATCGAACCTAGGTTGACCATGTACAGGTAGTGCCCTATCCTCTATACTACTGCTCTAGCCTGAGGTTGGCACGTTTTGCTAAACTCTGTTTAGAATTTGGGGGCCTGGGTCATGTGGGGCAGACCTGGCTGCCCTTTTCACAGTCTCCTTTACCCCCAACTTCCCCAGACCCCTGTGCAGCCAGAAGTTGTCTAAAGCCTGTGAGGCTTTCTTCCATGTTCTTGAACCATAATGATGCTTAAAATCAATGTTGAGTGAATGAATTGCTTTCTCTAAGAAAAGATTTGGGACCCCTGAGAAGCTATTGTTGAGTATGCAAAGGAGGCTATTGAACAAAACTCACAAGATGACTACGTGACTGTAATGTGTTGCCTCTGGGTCCAAAAGAATATGTTAGAATCTTCTGTGGGCTCCAGAAGTTAGAACCGAGATGAACGAATGCCCCAATGAAACACAGAGAGATAGAGGAGATAGGGAAGGTTTACAAGGGATCTAAAATGCAACGAGATCATTACAACATCCCCTGAAGCAACAACTTTATGGAAAAATCAAATTAGACATGTGGAGGATAGTCTTAAAGGACACCCTCAGAAGACAGAGGAGAGGGACAAAACGAAGATGTGGCAGTTCTTGGGAGAGTTGCAGGGCAGCTTGGCAGAAAGTAAAGGCATGGTGTGGATCAAAAAGGCCCCTCCCTGCTGGCCAAGACAATGGCGGGCCTGCTCTTGGATATATCTGGATATTATGTTAAATTACAAGGAAAAAAAGATCAAAGCAAGTAACTTGCAAGGATCCAGGCAGGAAAAAGCAAAATATCTAAGAGGTGACCCAGCAAGGAGCAAGTCAGGGCTGGTTTCAGACTTCCTTTGAAGCAACAGACTCGCGTCTACAGAGTTGTTAAAAAGAAAGGGCTGCGGCTTGATGACTTTCTCATCTTCCAAAGACTTTGACACAGAGAGTCTTACAAATTGTTTCCTCATTTGTCAGACTGGGCTCCCTTCTTTCAGTCCTTCCGGCAGGAGACTGTTAGAGAATAAAATGACATAACGCAGGCAGCGGACTTAGCAGGGTTCCTACTCACCCTGGTTTTCTGTGATACTGGCCACAGCACACGATCATTAAAGATGCTCTCTTCCATGGGGCCACGTTGAGGTGGGGGTTTTGAACTTCTCAGATATCCAAGGGAACTCCTGGATCCCCTAATTTGAAGCTCAAGAGAGAGCTCTGAGAGGGAGGTGGTTTTCAAAGAGAGAACGTGGGGATGAAGATGGTTCGCAGAGCCAACAGGACAGATTTAAGCACCAGGAAAGTGTGATGTTTGGGTATGAGAGGAGGTCACAGTGCACCACTCCTGAGGATGAGCAGAGGATGAACTAGGACAGGTTCAAACCCAAGCTAAGCTGGCTCATGGGATCTGTTTTTGGCTGGGGAGCCCACCAGACTGTCCATGAAGACCAAGTTACCTAATCTATGGCAAATATCTCTTTGTGGATGTACCACGATCAGCCAGAAATCTCCAGGCACTTGCTGGGACAGTTATGGGGCCACCAACTGTTTATATACTATTCCTCTCCGCCCCTGTAGCATTTGCCCTGCCCAGGATGGCAGGTTTAACTGTTGGCACTTGAGTCTTGTTGGGGACTCTGCCAGTCAGAGTTTTCACTCTCTTCCTGTCAACACGCGGGGCCTTCACTCGCTCTGTCCAGATCAGGGTAGATTAATTGGGACTAGACCCTTTGGTGCTTGAACATGGTATGATTAGGGAAATGTACAAAATCAATTTGACCCAGCCAGATTCAATTCTCCCTAATCAGAGAGACAGAAAACTCAAGTGGAATAGTGCAGAAGAAAATGACTTTGTTCTGGCAGTTTCAATGCTTCCTGCTGTAAACTCACCTCGTAGAGTCTGGACAGGCTGTGCCAGGGCACTGGGAAGGCTGTTACCTACTGCTTCCTCCCCTGAGAAATCCATTTCATTCCCTGCCACACCTGGAGACATCCCGCTTCCTCTGAGCTGCCCAACTCTGCCCACGCGGACAGCTAAACAGGGACCCTTTGAATCACTTCTGTACCTTTATTCTTCTCTTACTGCTTCTGCTTTTTGTGTGGACACACTTTTTTGGGGGGGGGAACAGGGGTCACACATAGCGGTGCTCAGGCTTACTCCTGCGTCTGTGTTCAGGGATCACTCCTGGCAGAGCTTGGGTGGGGGGAACCATATGTGACGCTGGGGATCAAATACGGGTTGACTGTGTGCAAGGAAACAGTTCTACTATACTGTAACTCCAGTCCCTGGGTGGACACACTTTTTAAAATTTTTTTAATCATTTATTTGTTTATGGGAGGGGAGAGTGTGTGTCCCAAGTAGTGATCAAGACTCCTAGGGACCATCCTAGGGATTCTCAGCAAACAGGGCCAGTGGGTTCAATGCACTGCTCAGGCCTTGAGATGCTGGGGTGAGCCAGGATCATCCGTAGCAGTGCTTGGAGGTCTCTGGGACTGCCTTTGGTGATGCTGGGGCAGGGGGAGGGGGCCTGTGTTGCTGGTTTCAATGGCACATGAAGCCCAACCTTGATGCCTGTGCATCAAGGTCTTGGTCCTGGAGAAGGTGAGGGCATTCTGCTGTAACGGGGGCAGTGTGGCAGTGTAAAGGATCAGGGAGACCCGCAGGACCTCTGCATCCTTTTGAGTGGCGGGCACCCTTGGAACCCGCTATGCGGGGTGGCTGAAGAGCCTCCTGGGAAAGGGCAGAGCACCGAGCCTGACCCATGCAGGGACTTCCTTGACCCCCGTGGACCTCTGTGGCCCCAAACGTTGAGACAGGGTGGCAGCAACAGGTCTTCCTGCAGTATTGTTGGCCTGAAATTTCATAAAATGTCCTTGCAGAGCCCTTAGCAGGCTGCTTGGGTCAGCAGCGGGGCCACTGTCATGTCAGCGGTGGCAGCTATGGTGGCCAGGACCCCATTTCTGGAGGACACTGAGCTTCAGAGGTGGCACAAACCATCTTCAGGAGGGTAAGAGGAGAAACTGCAGGTTTGAGAAATGTAGTCCAGGAATTGGGGGTGGGGGGATGCGTGTCTGAGAAGCTGTTGTCATTTGGTTTGGGAACATAGGGATTCAGGTTTTTTTAAAAAATTTTTGGCTTTTTGGGTAACACTTGGCGATGCCCAGGGGTTACTCCTGGCTCTGCACTCAAGAAATTATTCCTGGAGGTGCTTGGGGGACCATATGGGATGCTGGGGATTGAACCCGGGTTGGTCTTGTGCAAGGCAAATGCCCTACCCACTTTATTATTGTTCTGACCCCCCAATTTTGCTTTCCGAGACTCTCAACCCCAGAATCCCCCTTAGAGCAGTGCATTCCAGGAGCCCTTTCTTGTCTGTCACTGTCACTGTCCTCCCATTGTTCATCAATTTGCTCGAGTGGGCCCAGTAACATTGTGAGACTTGTTACTG
>JAOXYA010083290.1:0-11270 GCA_028565675.1 Sorex palustris
TGGGATGCTGGGAATCGAACCCGGGTCAGCCACATGCAAGGCAAATGCCCTACCTGCTGTGCTATCGCTCCAGCCCCCAAAGTGGGTTCTCTTCCATGACAAGTTCCAGGCAGCATTTACCACAGTGCCCCAGTCTGGGATGAAGATGAGAGCTGCAGCAATGATAATGATACTCAATGACTGCTTCCTGGGCAGTGCTGAGTGGAATGCACCAAGCAGCGGTGACAACCTGTCCACCTAACAGAAATGAAAAACCTACCAATTACCGTGCCCTATTTTATTATTTTTTAATCGAGATGCAACTTTCCTGCTGTGAACTTACTTCCCACGTCCCCTCCCTTTCTTTCTTTCTTTCTTCAGTTGATATGCATTGAGCACCTACTCTGTGTCACAGCAAGGTCATAAGGATCCAGGGGTGAACTGTGCATTCCATCTGGGTAAGCCACCTACTTATTTTTACCTGGGTCACCAGCTCCTGCATTTACTCCACTGCTCAAAGGCAGCTTTCTTGATGACTCATTTTCCTCCCTGCTTCTCCTACCAGTGCACTCAGATTCCTCCCTCAAAAGAGCTGTCACTCTTGACTATAGGTGGCATAATTTTATTTTGATGGTGAGTCAAAGGACTCCATTACTATCTCTCTGTGTAGCCGTAGGCGAGTCACCTTTACATTTCTCGAGTCTCGGTTTTATCCATGGGGAAATGTGGAGGATCAAAAAAATGCCCAACTTATTTAGAAGACTGGGGATGTCGAAGCTCATTGAAAAGCACAGAGGATTGTGCACAAGCATTGATTTGCCATTCAGAGTGTCTCTATTAAATGCAAATTATGAATATAGTCTCTAGATAGAATGTGAAACCGTGCTCTTCAAAGACAGTATAGATTCAGAGAAACCACCAATACAAGGTCATGAAAAATCTTAGCGAAGACATGTACTGAGGGAACTCAGAGATGATCTCGTGAACTTGGGGGAATTCAGGTGGAACAGTGAGAGACAGGTGCAACCAAGACGTGAACTGGGGGAGGAGATGAATTTTTTTTGTTTGTTTATTTGTATGGTTGGTTGTTTTTTTTTCTTTTGGGGTCACACTCGGCAATGCACAGGGGTTACTCCTGGCTCTGTACTCAAGAATTACTCCTGGCAGTGTTCAGGAAACCATATGAGATGCTGGGAATCAAACCCGGGTCAGCCGCATGCAAGGCAAATGCCCTACCCGCTGTGCTATCGCTTCAGCCCCTGAGGGAGTAGATGGACTGGCAATAAGGATAGAAGAAACAACTATAAGGAAAGGGTTAGGCTGCGAAGGGGGCTGCCACACAAGACCCTAAGTAGCAGGTGGTTTATTTTGACTGCAGTGTGAGGATGTACCCAGAAGAGTCAAGAAGGATAAGTCCAGAAATTGAAAATGCATGATGGTTAAATGCTGAGTTCGAGAGTTGAGGAGCAATGAGAACTCACAGATTTTATTCGAGTACAGACGTGCTGAGATTAAGAAGGTGATTTGGAATGGTTCCTCTAATGTCCAAGAGGAAGATGGTCTGGAAAGAATGCTATGCAGGGGGCTGAAGTGATAGCACAGTGGGTAGAGTGTTTGCCTTGCACGCAGCCGACCCGGGTTCGATTCCTAGCATCCCATAGGGTCCCCCGAGCACCGCCAGGAGTAATTCCTGAGTGCATGAGCCAGAAGTAACCCCTGTGCATCGGCGGGTGTGACCCAAAAAGCAAAAGATAAAGAAAAGACTCAGTACATGGCATCAGTGAAGAGCAGGTTTCCAGGAAACGGTGAGCCCTATTCATTCCGAGGGATCAGCCCCATAGAAATAAAAACTTCCCTGAGTGCAAAGGCACGCCTGGCCACGGGGACCCCTCTGCCAAAGGTGGCCTCGCAGCCAGTGAGCCTCTGGTCCCAGAGTATGGGGGCCCAGCAGAGCTGACCTGAGGGTGATGACGTTTGTGGTAGATGCGTAACGTGATGTCAAGAGCTGGTGGATTTCAAGGTGCAGCTCCAACCCCCCTCTACATGTCTTTGCCTTACCCCCACCCTGCACCCCCAGTGACCCCCGCCCCCCAAATGACCCCTATAGCCCTGTCCCTCCAACCCTCCCGTGCCCGCAGACTCCCAGCATATTGGTTGCAGCAAAATCATCTCATGGCCTCCGCCCAGTGCTGGCCTTGGTCACCCGCGTTCCCCAAGAGAGCAGCGTCCAGAGGCCTCATCCACTTGCCTGCTTCAGTGTGCTTGCTCGGACACAGAACCGGCTCTGAGCAGAGAGCACCCACAGAAAGCACCCACTGACCGTCCACAGCGTGCTGGCCCCGAGCGCAGGCCCTGCCTTTCCCAAGGTCCCCAGGCTTCGTGACAAGCAAGCGCCTCCCCTCCACGGCGAGTTCTGCCAGAATCGCACAGAGGAACCTGCCCCTCTGGCCGAGAGGTCAACTCGTCTACACCCAGGGGGAAGCTGGACACATGGAGCTTACTTACTGCCAGGTTAGCTTTTTGTTTTCCGAGAGAGTGAGAGAGAGAGAGAGAGAGAGAGAGAGAGAGAGAGAGAGAGAGAGAGAGAGCGCTCAGAGGTTACCCCTGGCTCAGGGCTCAGGAATCACTCCTGATGATACTTGGGGGACCCTATGAGATGCTGCGGATCGAACCGGAGTCGACTGCGTGCAAGGCAAACGCCCTCCCCGCTGTGCTATCGCTCTAGCCCCAGTCTTCCAATTGTCTTAGATCCCCGGTGCTTTTTTTCTGTCTCCCCTTTCCTCCAGATGCTGCTTCTTGGTGATCTTTCTCAATTTCTTCAATCTTCCTTTAAAGCATTTCTGCTCCAGATTGCTTTGTGGTTTCCAAGGGCTGGACTCAGTCTTTCTGTAAGTCTTTGTGTGTGCATGCGCACATGTGCTGGGATGGACTCATCTTCAGAACTAATTGAGCTCTCGGTGTTTTGTGGTTTTTCCTTTCCTGCGTGTCTGCTGCCCCAGACCATTTTGGACCGTTTCCTATCAGAATCTCAGGAAGCCTTGTTGTAAGCTAGAACAAAAGGCCACTTCTGACATGATGGAGGCGATCTTTCCAAAAGCAGCACCCAACCTCACAGTCAATGCGCAAAGGGATATTTTTACTCAGCTCAGGAATAAAACTGGCCCACAAGCGTCACTCGTTCCCGCTTCACTTTGGAATCAATGAAGAGAGCATCAGACAGCCGGAGTGCAGGGTGTCAGCTTCATTACCGGGAAGCCGGCGAAGGAGGTGGCGTTAGATTCGAAGCGGGCGAGTCTGATTAGGAGCGTCTGTGGCTGCTGGGGGGGGGGCTTGGGTCTCCACCCACGCCCAGGAGGGCCGCGCCACCCAGGAAGCGCCAGACGCTGAGGCCGGCCTGGAGTGAAGCCAGAGGCGCTCACGGGGCATTCTGCCTCCCTGAGGACTGAGAAAATGTCCCGGCGAGAAAGGGGTGGGAGCAGAGAAGGCCAAGACAGAATTAGCTCATGGAGGCACGAGGTCAAGGCCACGTCTGGGATGCTACTTTGTGAGTCAAGTGTCACGGCAGTAAGAGACGTCAGCAAAGGGACAGTGCAAAGGGACGGTGGCAGGGTGCCCAGGGTTGGAGCTGGCTGACTGGAGATGGTGACCTTTAAATCGGCTCTGGAAGGTGCCAAAAGGCATGGGTGGGTGGGGGAGGCGAAGCTTTTGGAAAAGGAAAGCGAGATCCCACAAGCACTAAGGAGGGGGAGATAGAGAGTTTTGTGGTCTGGGGGGCACAGGAGTCCCCAAAGCATTCAGACCAGGCAGAGTCTAGCAGACTATATACAACTTTTTTTTTCTTTTTTGGGTCCCACCTGGTGATGCTCAGGGCTGACTCCTGGCTCTGCACTCAGGAATCACTCCTGGCAGTGCTCGGGGGAACCATATGGGATGCTGGGAATCGAACCCGGTTGGCTGCGTGCAAGGCAAACGCCCTACCCTCTGTGCTATCGCTCCAGCCTCTGCAACTTTCTTTCTTTCTTTCTTTCTTTCTTTCTTTCTTTCTTTCTTTCTTTCTTTTAAATTTAATGAATCACCGTGAGGTCCCTGCAACTTTCAATATGCAAATATTCCCCGGCCCTAAGCACCAGCAGGAAATGCATGTTTTAAAAAAATGGGACAGAGGATGAATGAACATGTCTTATGAAAGGGGCTTCTTGGTCCCCAATAAGATGACCACCTGGTCTCCAAAGGCCAAGCCACTGGGCACATTTCCATAAGAACAAAGGCCGAGCGGGAATGAGTCCTGGGCACGCGACTGCTCCTTCGCCAGTACCCAGAGAAACGCAAATTCACACAAAACCCGGGGCCTTGGCCAAGCCTTGAATGGTGTTTGCTAGTCAAGGTGGCTATAGGCCAAGGACTTTTCCATGTGCATCTGTGGGGATAAAATAGCTCAGTTCCATTTCCAGAAACGTTCCTGAAATCGTGCCGGGGCAACCCACACCCAAGGTCGGCAGAGGTCAGCGCTGAGGACGAACCTTTTTATCTGTGTTTTCTCCAACCAAGCGACAGTATGTGTAATCACACCAAGGAAAGGTGATTTAAGAAACACGCAAGAATAACAGAGGAAACTATGCAAGAGGAGGGCAGGGTGACGTGGTGCTGGGCTTGGGACGAGGTGAGGAGGGGGCGCAGAGGGGCCCGGTGGACATCAGACCTGAAACCCGCCACCCAGCTGGCCCGTGGAGCTGTCCTCGGCCACAGCAGGTGGGAGGGGGCGGCGGTGCCTTCCTTTGTCTGCGGTTCGGGTGAAGTACAAGTTCAGTGTCCCAAGCCCCGGCTACCGCGACCCCGTGCTTGCTCCGGACGCGGCCTTATTGAAGGCCGTGCAGGCGGCACTGACTTGTGTTCTGCTTTCTACTCTGCCCTGTGCTCGCGGGAGGCCACATGATGGCGGGAACTTCAGTGCCGCGTAGGACAGTGCAGAGAGCAGGGCCAGACGCAGGGGCACGGGCCAGACGCGGCCCCACACAGTGAGATGAATCAGCGCCTGCGGGAGGGGTGACGAGAGGGGTCAGAGGTGGGGGCTCGCCCAGACCCTTGCAGGGGGAGGCCTCTGCCCTCCAAACGCCAGCGGCAACGCCGGGCCAGAGCGCCAGGCAGGAGGCTGAAGCGCTTTCAAGGGCAGAGGCTCTGCACCCGTGTTTGGGAGTGAGTGAGTTTTCACATGGGGCCACTCTCTCGGGTGGTGCTTGGGCCACCTGGGCTGCCTGGTGGGTGGGTGCACAGACAGGGGCTGAAAGCTTGCTGTTGCCCGGACCTCCATAGACCCCGGATTCATTGCCAAGAATTGTCGCAGGTGGTCTGTCCTGGGGGCCAAGCGGTCTTGGGCGTGTGGCGCCTAAGTGAGACCCTGGGAGAGCCAAGGGGGGTGATTTCCTCTCTGAGAAGAACATATTAACGACCCACCTAAGCAACCGGCAGAGGACAGCCCCCTGCACCCCCCCATCAGTCTTGCTGGTTTTACTCAGGCCCTATCAGATCAGGTGATCCTCTTTCCTACACACACACACACACACACACACACACACACACACGCACACATGCACACGTGTGCACACACACATACATACACACATGCACGCACACACAAGTACACACATGCACACATGCACGTACATGCGCACACACATGCACACACGCACACTTGTGCACACACATGCACACACACGCACACTTGTGCACACACACGGACACACATGCATACACGCGCACATACGCACACACACACGTGCACACACGTATGCACACAAGTGCACACACGCACACACATGCACACACATGCACATACGCACACACATGTGCACACACATGCACACACACGCACATGTGCGCACACACATCCACACACGTGCGTGCACACACACGCCCGAGCACACCCTGCGTCAGGGGATCTTCTCTGAATGGCCCAGTCTCACCTTCACAGACAGCCAGAAATAACGCTGAGCCGGCCGCCCAGGAGCCTGGAAGCAGGAGGCAGAGCCAGAACTCCCGCACCCAGGATGGGTCGGTGACTCGCCCGGAAGCAGGACTGCAGGGGACAGGCAGGACAGACAGGACAGGGCAGGACGGGGCAGGTTGGGGCAGGACAGGGGCCCCGTGATCTTAGACACCTGATGCCAAGGATGGAAGGACGGACAGATGCTCCCTCACAACGACGCGAGGGAGGTTCCTGCTGCTTTCCGCGTGGTGAGACGAGCAAAGGCCTGGGCTGAGGCAGCGCTGACGGGGAGAGACAGGACGCGGGAGGGGCAGCGGGTCTGCGACCCTCAGGGGCTCCCACGACCTCTGCGGCTTCCTGAGGTGTCACCGGCTGACGTGACTGGAGCCCCCGCCAGCCCCCGCCAGACAGAAATCAGGACAAGTTCCCAGGTCCAGCCACCGAGCCCGGGGGAGCGGGAGGTGCTGGGGAGGGGATTGCTCGGTAGCCAGAGGACCGCAGCTCCTGGCCGCCCTTCTGGTGGAGGGAAGGGACGTGGGGGGACACAGGTGTGCAGTGCCAGGCCCCTGGACGCAAGGTGGTCGGCGCCTGGTGAAGTGGACAGGTCAGCACGCAGCCCCCGACCCGCCCGGATCCGACAGCCACAGCTCAGGGGGGCCGCGGTGACATGACCAGGGGGCCGTTTCAGGAAGAACAATTTGGCGTCAGTTCTCGAAACGGGGGTGGGGTGTCGGGGTAGCGGGAGGGGCGCAGTGAGCAGACATCCAGGAGGAGCTAATGATGGCAAAACAATGAGATTAAACAGTCCATGTGATTATGCATTTAAAGTTCTAATTTTAAATCCAGCACCCTAATTAGGCATAAATTATTTTACCATTCAAATGTATTCTGGGTTGAAGCCCCCCTCCCACCCCCCATGCCGCTGGTGGGGAGTGGGCGGGGGAGGGGCCCTTCCTGGGGGCTCCAGCCCCCTCCCTGACTCCTGCTGAGCACCGGACCCCACGGCTGGTCGCCGCCGCGTTCCCACCCGTCCCCGCGTCCTGCAGGGTTCCCGCTCCTGGCCACGGTTAGGCCTTACTGTACCCCTTCCCGCGTGGAGGCCGGCAGGCTGCAGGGACTCCTGTCAGGAGTCAGTCGGATGCCAAGATCTTCCAGAAGGATCTGCCGGCACCGAGCGATCCCAGAAGATGCCGCCCAGTCCAGGAGGAGGGGGCCGCCCTCCTATGGTGGTCCAGGGCACCTCCAGGCGGGTGGGCTGGGATGGCCGGGCCGGCAGGAGGGGATGCAGAGTGGGCGCTGGCTTCATGAGTGGGGTCTGGGGGCTCAGCCCGGCAGGTGTGGTTACGGCCCGCTCATGCGGCTTGCTGGCACCGTCCACGGGGGTGGGGCTGCCCAGAGAGGGGACTCGCCCTCCCCCCCAGGCCTGGTCAGCACCTGCTGCTGTTGTGTGGGCCCCCAGGCTGGGGAGCAGCTGACCACGGCCACAGGGGCAGGTGGGGCTGTTCTCGGTCTCCTCTGGGCGCCGGGTCTGGGTCTGACCCCGGCGGGACAGGGAGAGGGAAAGGACGTGGGGTGGGGTCTCTCCCGGGCTCTGGGGCGAGCCTGGCAGGGCGGCTGACGGGGAGACTGAGGCTCGGGCGGGTCTCGTGAGGGGTGTCGAAGGCGGTGGACGCGGGGTCCCGAGACCCCTCCCGGTTCACTGCATCTGCTTCTCTAACGCCCGTCTCCCCGCCCTGGAGCTGAGCCCCCTGCACCAGCCCTGTAGGGACCGTGTCAGTGACCCCACACGACCCCTGGGGAACGCGGAGGGGGGACCACCCGGCTCAGGGGAGCTCCGGAGTCTGTGGGCCAAATAAGGGGCGCGAGCTAAGAAGGGGCCCGTGGTCTCTTCCAGGAAGCTTCCAGGAAGGCTTTAGCGGCCCGACCTTGAGTCCCCGCATTCTCCAGTTGGCTCCGGCCACTACACCCTGATCCAAGGCCACGCCTAGGCCACGCCCCTGCACTCATACCCCCAGGCCACGCCCCACACCCTCGCAGCCACGCACTGAGGCCACGCCCCTGCAGTCATGCCCAGTCCATCCACCTACAGCCACGCCCCAGGCCACGCCCCTCAGCCCCGCCCAGGCCACGCCCCACATTTATGCTCAGGCCACGCCCCTGCACCCCAGCCCCTGTCCCTCCAGCCCTCAGCCCCACACGGCGGGCAGCACTGCCCCATGGGCGTCCTGCCCTGCCTTCCTGTGCCTTCCCGCCCAGCGTCTGACCCCACCCGCAGCGGCCGTTTCCGGCCACCAGGTGTAGAGTGGGCAGCGGCGGGGACAGGGACGGGCGCTCGCAGGGAGGGCAGAAAGCTGGCGCAGGTGCGCAGCTGGCGTCCCCGGAGGGCTCGGGCACACTTGTGCCCAGTGGCCCTGGGCTGTCCCCGCGGACCCGAGGCTCCGTCAGACTCTCCAGGAACGCTTTGGGGGAGAAATATGCTCTGACCCCTCTGGGGACGGGGCATCTGCCTCTCCGCTGACCCTGTCCCGGGAGGAGCTGGGCCGGGAGCCTGTGGGCCAGCAAGGGGCACACCCGCCCCGAGGATGCCCCAGTCTTGCAGCCCAGGACATGGGGTGAGACGGGACCCCCTGGGTGTGGGGTGGGACGGGATCCCCGATCATGGGCTGAGTCGCCTTTGGCAGCCTGGCTGACCAGCACGCCCTTGTCCCCTCCTGGACACAGACCTGCCGTGCAGGAGTGGGCCCGCGGGGTCCGGCCGTCACCGTGAGCTGGCAAAGGGCAGATAGGAGGAAACGCCCCTCTGCTCGTGGCCGGCCCCGAGGCCTCCCCGCAGCCACCGCCGACCCTCGGCCCCCCAGACCTGTCCCAGCGCGCACGTGTCCAAGGGTCTCGGGCCTGTCATCCGGCCACCGGGAAGAGCCCACGGGAGAAGGCAGGAACTTCCTGTCCACCGCCAGGAGGGCAGGTGTGAGCAGGAGACAGGCCCAGCCCACGATGGGCCCTTGGCCTTCGGTGAGGTGCCTGCAGAGGGCAGCTGAGGGGCCCGGGGAGGGGTGGGTTAAGAGAGGTGGGGCCCCTCTGCCCCCTAGACCCCCCTCCACCGTCCTGGGTAATGGATTGGTGATGGTGAGGGTCCTTTTAGCAGATCAGACCTGAGAGGGTGTCCTGGCCGTTGACTTGAGCCCCAGGATTCCCCTGGACACTGGAGTCGGAGGATCCTCGGGAGGCTGTTGGCGGGGGGCACAGGCAGCATTGGATTCCCCCTTCTAGGGCGCTGGTCCGTGGGCGGCATGAGTGTGAGTTTGGGTCACCCACCCATGGATTTATTGCTCAGAACTACTCCAGGGACCCCAAGAATTGCTTATTTGCTGAGGAACTACCTCCATATGCCCCCCCCCATCCCCTACACACACACACACACACACACACACACACACACACACACAGGTGGGGGCGGGGCACCCCCCCTCCTGGCCCCAGTGGCCACTTGGCACCTTTGCCGCTGGCCAGGGCTGACCCAGGGGGAGCTCGCCGGCCACCACTTGGCTCCAGGGACAGATGGAACCTTCCGGGCCTCGTCCCGCCCGCTTTCCGCCACACCCGTGTTTGTGCATGTGTGTGTGTGTGTGTGTGTGTGTGTGTGTGTGTGTATTATATGCAAGATACAAAGTGGCGTGATGCCAGGCGGGAAATAAAGACTCTGCATAGGGCAGAAATAATTTGCAAGACCAACTTGGGGCAGCGAGTGGCTGGTGACTCCGGCGGCTTCCAGAGGGCGAGCGGCTGCCCCCTTTGAAGGGGGACACCACAAAAGGGCCCGGCTGGGCGCATTCTAATTTGCTCCTGGCAGTTGCAAAGTGCTCAGCTCGGCCGCCGGGCATTGTGCGGCCGATAAATAACGCTCGGAAGGGAGGCGAGGGGCTTCTGGAGGAGGCGCTGGGCACGCGGTGATTAAATCTGCCTCTGGGGGCCCCGGGCGGCCAGGGCGCCGTCTGGGATAAAGGGAGCTCAGCGCGGCCACTGGCTGTCGGGAGATTCTCGCAAATTGGGCAGCGTCTCTCGAAGGCCGGGTCCTCGCTCCCTGGGCGGGGCCTCGTCCAGCGGGAGGACGCGAGTGGCCGGGCTGTCGCGGCACAGGGCGTCTCCCCGCGAGGGAGCCCCAGGCCCACAGAACCCGCTGGGCCCCGGTTTCTCCACATCGGTGCTGCTGTGGGTGACACCTGGGGAGGGTGACCCAGGCAGGTGCCGGCAGCTGCGCCAACTCTCCGTGGGGCTGGAGTCTGCCAAAGCGTCCTCTTCCCTGCTGCCCCTCAATGGCTCATGGTTGCTGTCATTGTTGGGGGTGGCTGTGCCTGGCACCCCCTCCGGGTGGTCCTCCCTGCTTGCCCGCCTGCCAGGGCCACGCGCTCTCCTGCTGCATTCATTCGACCATGTCTCACACGGAGCACCTGCGCTCTCTGGGGGACTGCGCTCTCAGGTGGGGAATGGTGGGTGCAGCCAGGCAAACACTGGGGTCCCGGCAGTTCAGACCCAGGGCTGGGCCTGAAGGAGCGAGCTCTGGCAGGACCCGGGGCGCTGGGGTTCCCGAGGGCTTGTGGGCACCGTGTCTCAGGCGCTGGGGTGACAGGATGCCGGGCTGGCACGGAGGGGCAGTCGGGGCTGCTGGGGTGCCCGTGTCCCTGCTGGCTTCCTGCTGCCGCCGTTCACTGTCCGTCCCTGGCGGCTCCGTCCCCAGTTCCTGCCCGCTGCCTGTCGGGGCTCTCAGATGCCCCCGTCGGCCTCACTGCTGGGCCCGAGCTCGGTGTGAGCATCTGCTGCCCACATCCAGATGTGCCCCTCCCCCCGGACTGCTGCAAGGGGGTGATGGGGAGGTAAGCGCCCGGCAGACGGCAGGGCAGAGCCGACCCTGGTCCGCCTGTGCCGGGGAGCTGGAGGCAGTTTCCACGCCGGCATGGGAGTGTCGCACCCCAGCTCTAGGCGCGGTTCCAAGCGGCATCGCTTAGAGAACAGGGGTTATCTGAATGGCGAAGGAGGCGTCCAGCAGATGGGGGCGGGGAGAGACAGAGAGAGGTAGAGAGAGAGAGAGAGAGAGAGAGAGACAGAGAGAGACACACTCAGAGACAGAGAGACACACAGAGACAGAGACAGAGACACACAGAGACGGAGTCAGAGAGACAGAGAGAGACACACAGAGACAGAGGGACACAGAGAGAGAGACAGACAGGGAGAGAGAGACAGAGAGAGAGAGAGGGAAAGAGAGACACACAGAGACAGACAGGGAGAGAGGGAGAGAGACAGAGACAGAGAG
>JAOXYA010083306.1:0-11270 GCA_028565675.1 Sorex palustris
AGACAGCCCTATCTCCCAGGGGGTGGGGGCGGGTGGGGGCGAGGCACTTTCAAAAGCCAGAGGCAGGCCAGAAAGCTTCTTTGTCTCTGTAAAGAAATGCTTCCCTCTTTCCTCACAGATCTGCCCCCTGTGTGCACGCCTCCCTGCTCCATTCATGCCACCTGTAAGGAGAACAACACATGCGAGTGTGGCCTGAACTATGAAGGCGACGGAGTGACGTGTACAGGTGGGTGCCCTCGAGGGAACTGGAAGTAGCAGCAGGAACAGAGCAGATGGTGCGGGGGGTCACATGGGAAATCTCCTACCCTGCCCCTTTGTGACTAGGTTTTGCTATCAGTCCTGGTCTTGAAATTGCTCTACACACCATGACACACTTCACTGTATCATGACTAGTGATCTGGTCCCATCTCCAAAACATTGGGAAAATCGCCTGCCGTGTTTTCTTTTTTGAAATTTATTTATATATTTACATTTTTATTAGAATTCTCCATCACTGTCAACAACTGAAAACCTATCTGGAATAAAACAAACAAACAAACAAAACATGGATCACCAACATCCTTTAAACTTGTACTGCTTACATATATTTACACATAAACTTGCCATGTATACAAAAAAAAATATTTTCAAGGACTCATGAGCTTGGGAATATTCAAAAGACATTATTGCTACATTTCAACACTTACTCCAAAATTTTAGGGGATCATTGTTTTAGCAGATTAGTCATAACAAGTAATACAAAATAAATTATTGAGGGCCTGCTTTGGGGGCAGGCTTGGATGGTGGTGGCAAAATTTGAAATAATGGTGATGGGAAGGTATAATGGTAGTGGGATCGGTGTTGGAATATTGAATGTAACAAATTATTGTAAACAACTTTATAAAACTAAAATAAAATTTAAATTAAAAAAGGCACAAAACAATTTCAAACATCAAACCACTGCAAAGGAATGTCTGATGTAAAACTTAATTACTAAAATATAATTTTTTATATTTTAAAATATCAGACAAAACTCTCAGTGAAGAATCCCTGAAGTACCTAAGACATCTACAATTAACAACCACATTTTTTTGTTGCTGCTTTTTGGGTCACACCCGGTGATGCATAGGGGTTACTCCTGGCTCTGCACTCAGGAATTACTCCTGGCGGCGCTCAGGGGACCATATGGGATGGTGGGAATCGAACACAGGTTGGCTGCGTGCAAGGCAAACACCTTACCCATTGTGCTATTGCTCCAACCCAAACAAAACTTTTCTTACTATCAACAAAGTCAATAGAAACACAAAGGAATTTTTCAAACAAAGCATGACAATGACAATCTTTTTTATTATTATTATATTTTATTGAATCACTTTGAGATGGGCTGGAGCGACAGCACAGCGGTAGGGCATTTGCCTTGCACACAGTCAGCCCAGTCGAGCCGGGTTAGATTCCTCCTCCCCTCTCAGAGAGCCTGGCAAGCTACTGAGAGTATCTCGCCCGCACAGCAAAGCTTGGCAAGCTACCCGTGACGTATACAATATGCCAAAAACAGTAACGGCAAGTCTCAAAATGGAGACGTTACTGGGCCGGCTCGAGTAAATCGATGAACAACGGGAGGACAGTGACAGTGACAGTGACACTTTGAGATAGATCTTACAAAGCTGTCCATGATTAGGTTTCAGTCATACAGTGTTCCAACACCCATTCCTCCACCAGTGTACATTTCCCCAGTGTCCCTAGTTTCCCTCCCATCACCCCCACCCCCCACCTGACAATCTTTCATGTGACAACAAAATCCCAAAACCTTTGGGACTGTTGAGAGCATAGAATTCCAGTGCAAAAGGTGACTTCCAGAGGGATGGCTACAATTATCTACATGTAATCTAAGTGACCTATAAGGGGGTAACCATGAGAACCACAGGTCTGAAACTTGCAAGGAACACACAAACCTAGCCATGGACACACAGATCCCTTAGACTTGGACAGTAATCAAAAAAATAAAGGAAAAACAAAGAGGAGAATGAGGGAGTAAATTTTAATACCCAGGCTAGAGCTTAAAGACTCGAGGAGGTGCTCCAAAGGGCTGGAGCACTGATTTTGCTCACAGGATCCCCAGGTTTGATCCCCTATACCGGATGGTCCCCTGAGCACCGGCAGAAATGGTCCTTGAACACTAGCTCTCCAAGCACCACTGGGTATGGCCCCCAACCAAAACTATAATAATAAAAACTAAAATGTTGCATGGATAAGAGGAGTAGAGAGACCTTGAGACCCAGTGATGACTCTGTAATACTGAGGACGCAGGCTCAGCCGCAGAATCAGTCGAATGAATCAGGAATGCGCAGGCAGTTGCTGATTTCTGTCTTCTCTGCAGTTTGGATGGAGGGATCCCGGTTCAACACATTTCAGAGAGCAGAGTGGGAAGGGTTTTTCCCTTTAAGGACACGCCCCTAAAACCACGCCCCTCCTCTCCCATTGGCTGGCGCCTCGCCCACCGCAACACTTTGCTGCAAGGGAGTCTGGGAAATGTAGTCTTTGCTTGGGCAGCCAGGAACCCCGCTAAAATCCTGTTTTCCACTTAGGAACAGGTACTTGGAGAAAGCTGTCTCAGTCAGATAGAATTTTCCACTGATTCCCTACGTAAATGTGCTTTTAAAAAAAAAACACAGGGGCTGGAGCGATAGCACAGCAGGTAGGGCACTTGCCTTGGGCACGGCCCACCCAGGTTCGATTCCCAGCATCCCATATGGTGCCCTGAGCATCACCAGGAGTAATTCCTGCGTGCGGAGCCAGAAGTAACCCCTGAGCATCGCCGGGTGTCACCCCCCCCCAAAAAAAACCCCACAGCTAATTTATTAGGATGGTGAAATTCTCCAGGTGCAGCCACACACCTGTCCACAAGTATCAGTCTCACCACACCCCTTATCAAAAGGATACTCCTCTGTGAATAAGCATCCTTGAAAGTTAATCTTACTTTAGAAAAACAATATCACCCTATACCTACTGACTTATTTTTTCCTTCCTTTTTTTTTCCTGTCTGTTTCTCTCTTTTAGCTTGTTTGTTCTTTGGACCACAACCAGGGTTTTACTCCTGCCTCTGCACTCAGTAATCAGCCCTGGCAGCTCAGGGGTGCCAGGAATCCAGCCTGGGTCAGCGCGTGCTTTACCCACTATACTATCTCTCTGGCCCCTGATCTTTCTTCATTGCCTTTCATTTATTTGGGTTGTTTCTTTTTTGTACCTGCCGGCTTGTGGTCTACCGTGGGGCAGTTCAGGAATGGGTCAGCAATGCCAGCCAAGAGCCCAGTGCTCCAGTGGTGTCTTTCTGCTCCGGCCCCTTCGGGCGAGACCCCCTCCCCACGTCCCCACTCTCCTTCCCTCGGGACTGTGGGCACAGGAAGGCAGGAGAAGCAGTACTCCGCAGCTCTACCTGAGGCTGCCAACACACTCCAGGGGGCAGTGCCAAGAGTGGGAAGGAGGGACCAACATCTTTTTTCCCTTTAAGGACACGCCCCTAAAACCACGCCCCTCCCCTCCCATTGGCTGGTTCCTCACCCTCTGGCAACACCTTGCTGCAAGGGAGTCTGGGAAATGTAGTCTTTGGTTGGGTGGCCAGGAGCCCAACCTGTCTGGATTGGAAGGTGAGAAGTTGCAGAAGCAAAAGTCTGAGCCAGTGGGTCCAGCTTGCTTCTCCACACACTACCCATTTGTGAAAGACCCTCCCAATTCTGCCACCACAACAGACCCCACCGGTGACACAGCAGTGCAGAGGGGACAGGCTGGCCTGCTCTGAGGGGCCCAGAGATCAGCGTGTACAGACAGGGCTGTGGAGGCTCAGGGCGGCAAGGCCAGGAGAAATGAGTGCCCAGTGACCCTGCCCGGTGCCCCGGGTTCTGGGGTGACCGTGCCTGATGGCACCCCCCCCTCTCTGCTCTTGTAGTGGTGGATTTCTGCGCCCAGAACAACGGTGGCTGTGCCACGGTAGCCAAGTGCTCCCAGAAGGACACGCGGGTATCCTGCAGCTGCCCCAAGGGCTACATGGGTGACGGCCACAGCTGCACGGAGATCGACCCCTGTGCAGACGGCCTCAACGGCGGCTGTCACGAACATGCCACCTGCACCATGACCGGCCCGGTGAGTCCCACTCCCCTCCTCTCCACACTGCACCCTGTCCTGCCTCTGCCTGGGCTGCTCCCTCTGTCCCCCACGGACACGGGGGACATGGGCGAGACCCATGGGGAGTGTCTTGTCGGCCTCAGGGATGAACCAATGTGAATCTCTGCGTCTGGACCCATGTTCTATGGACTTGAGAGAGGGCCGCGGGCAGAGAACTCAGTGAAAAGGTCCTGGAGACATTCTCTTTTGGCAACTTTTCAATAGATCTAAAATATTCCCAAACCTCAATGCATTTTATTTTTAGTATAAGAAAGAAAAACTGGGGCTGGAGCAATAGCACAGCAGATAGGGCGTTTGCCTTGCACACAGCCGACCTGGGTTCGATTCCCAGTATTCCATATGGTCCCCCAAGCACTGCCAGAAGTAATTCCTGAGTACATGAACCAGGAGTAACCCCTGTGCATTGCCGGGTGTGACCCCAAAAAGCAAAAAAGAAAGAAAGAAAGAAAGAAAGAAAGAAAGAAAGAAAGAAAGAAAGAGAAAAGAAAAACTAAGAAAGGTGGGCACCAGGGATGAAGCACTAGCACAGAGGAGAGAGCATTGCCCTTGCAGGAAACCGACCCAGGTTCAATGCCTGACATCCTGTATGGTACCCCAAGCACCGCCAGGAGTTATTCCTGGGTGCAGGCAGAGCCAGCAGCAAGCCCTGAGCATCACTGATTTGGCCCAAAAGAAAAAGGAAAAAAACAAACAAACAAGAAACAGCAGGAGTCACTGCGGCATGAACGCTCACTGGCTGCAGGAGAGGAAGGTGGGAGATGAGTCCGAGGTGGGAGTGAGCTCAGACTCAAGGCATCTGTGACTGAGTCTCCTGACCTGGACATTCATGCTGTGTGGCTCTGGGTGGGCTGCTTGATCTCTCTGAGCCTCGTGGATCTGCTCGCAATGCAGACTCCATAAAGGGAGTGGTAGGATGAAATGAGCTCCTCACCAAGATCACCCAGCACCCACCAGGTGTTGTCATAGGTGTCCCGGAAATAGCAACAGAATAGATGAACGCGCAGAACGAGGGGAGGTGCCCGGCATGTAAATAAGTTCCTCGTTTCTGGCGTGCAAAACACAAATCAGCCCCCCATGATGAAAGGAATGGGGGATGGGGGATGCTGCCCTTATGGGAGGGGGGTCTGTAATGGTGCCACATGGCTGCTGAGATGTCAAGGCTGAACTTTCATCCTGGGCTCACTGTGGCGGTTCCCATTCCCACTGGCCCCACTGGAGCTGTGACCCTCTGCCCCACTGACCATCTCTCCTGCTCCTTCCACACCCACCACGGGGACTTCTGTGGCCCTGCGCAAGGTGCTGAGTTTTGTCGCATCCTCGCCCATTCTCCCTCCAGGGCAAGCAGAGGTGCCAATGCAAACCTCATTACGTGGGCGACGGGCTGGACTGTGAGCCCGAGCAGCTGCCCCTGGACCGCTGCCTGCAGGACCACGGGCAGTGCCATGCGGATGCCGACTGCACTGACCTCCATTTCCAGGGTGAGTGAGGCTGGGGGGCGGGCCCAGGGACCCCCAGTCTCTAGGCCTGGGCCGGGAACTGAGCCAGAGCACACAGACAGTCAGACATGGTGGGCGGGCACCAACAGCCGGGCACTGCCAGTCTGATGCAGGCAGGGGTTTCTGCAGTGAGACACACCGTTCACTTCCGCTTGTCACCTCTGAACCTAGAGGGAGCCAAGAGGTTTTCCACACACACCCGCAGCATGAATTTGCCTGCTGACTGCTTTCCTCAAGCCCCCTGGCAGTCCTATCTAGCTTGGGAGCAGAGTTTTGGGTACAGAAGAGCAAAAAGGTGGCATCTGCCATGGTCAAGAGGACTCTGCTAGTGCACTAATGGACACAGAGCTCATCCGTCTCCTGGGACAGTTGTACTGTCCCAAAGAGGCGAAACTAAGGTCGGTCCCACATAGCAGGGGGTAAGGCCACACAGGGCAGAGCCATGGGGGATGGGCTACTTGAATCATGGTGGAGAAATGCCCCAGGCCCCTCTGGGCCAGGAGGGATCGCAGACACCTCCTGGACATTTCACAGAAGCTATTCTTTTTGTGTGTTTTTTTTGGGGGGGGGAGGAGCGGGGGAGAGGGGATTCCGGGTAAAGTTGGGCCACACCTGTTAGAACTTGGGGTCCTATTCCTGGCTCTATACTCAGGAATTACCCCCATCTGTCCTCAGGGGACCGTGAAGTACTAGGAATTGAATCTAGGCTTCCCACATGCGTAGCCCAAACTCTGTCAGCCCTCTGAACTCTTCTCTTCCTCTCTCTGACCCTAGAAACAATTCTGTTTTAAGGATCAGTGAGGGAGTCATCTATCCAGTTGCAAGAGAAATACATTGGGACATAATCGTAATTTAATCTTGTTATAGAAAGTCCAAGGGCGGGGCTGGAGCAATAGCACAGCGGGTAGGGCCTTTGCCTTGCAAGCAGCCGAGCCTGGTTCAATTCCCAGCATCCCAGCATCCCATATGGTCCCCGAGCACTGCCAGGAGTGATTCCTGAGTGCAAAGCCAGGAGTAACCCCTGAGCAATTGCTGGGTGTGACCCAAAAAGAAAAAAAAAAGAAAGAAAGAAATTCCAAGGGCAGAGAATTGCTGCAGCGGTTAAGGCACTTGACTGGCAGGAGTGACCCCTGAGCACAGCACTAGGAGTAGCCCGTGAGCACAGCCAGGTGTGGCCCCCAAGTAAACAAAAGAAGCCTAAAACCTACCCATGCCCAATGCCACAGTTATAATACACATGACGCACAAACTGAAAAAAAAATGCAAAGAATGTGAAATCATCTCAAAAGTTTTAAAAAATAAAAATCAATTAAAAGTAAAATAAAAGTGGAATTTATGGAAGGAAGTGCACCAGAATAGCTGCTATAAAATCATAATTTCCAGGGAGAAGGGTTATAGATCATTTTGTTTCTTTGTCTGGATGGCTCTGAACCAGTGCTGTTTTCATACTCATGAAAGAAAATATGGGGCCCAAGCGATAGGATAGCGGGTTTGCCTTGCACACAGCTGACCCCAGGGTTCAATCCTGGCGCCCCAAATGGTCCCCCTAGCACTGCCAGGAGTGATTCCTGAGTACAGAGCCAGGAGTAACCCCTGAGCATGGCCAGTGTGGCCCAACCCCCCCCCAAAAAAAAAGAAAGAAAGAAAAGTTGTATAGACATACCTTTGTGTCATGCCAAGGTGGGTGGTGGGCTTCCCATGGGCCCTAGGGCAGCTGGTGGCTCACCCTCTCCTCCCCTCCTCTCCAGACACCACAGTGGGCGTGTTCCATCTGCGCTCCCCAAAGGGCCAGTACAAGCTGACCTTCGAGAAAGCCAGAGAGGCGTGCGCAGGAGAGGCTGCCACCGTGGCCACCTACAACCAGCTCTCCTATGCCCAGAAGGTAGGTTCTGTCCACCCAGACGCTAGGCGGTGTCTGCAGGAGAGGAAGTGGTCTCTGAACCCTGGGGGAGACCCCAATCCAGGTCTCCTGGAAAGGATCATTGCTGTGCTTCCGGGGACGTCACGGCTCAGCAGATCTGGGGGGGAGCATCTGGTGTCAGACCCCCGGGCGGTGTTCTGTGGACATTATTATCCAACCGAAAGAAAGCCCTGGTGGTGGAGGTTACCACTTATTCCCCTCCTGTGAATACGAGAGCCACAGGGGCCAGAGCTGTAGTACAGCGGGGAGAGTACTTGCTTTGGCCAACCTGGGTTGGATCCCCGGCATCCCATATGGTCCCCGGAGCCTGCCAGGAGTGATCCCTGAGCACAGAGCCAAGAGTAAGCCCTGAGTGCTGAGTACCACTGGGTGTGACCCGAAAACAAAGAGAAGGAGGAGATAGAGGAGAAGGAGGAGGAGGAAGATTGCCAAGACTCTGAAAGATAAACAACATGCCCAATGTCACCGGCCACAAGGTGAGGGATCCACTCTGCAAATGTCAGACTTCAAAAGTTGGATCTCCACCATGAGACTCAGTGGCCAAGGCCAAGACCCAGACAGGCATTGAGCAGAAACAAGGAAAGTTTAATTGCCATAAAAGCCACATAGCTGGGACCTCCGTGGTCAGGGAAGCTGAGAAGGAAGTTGGTGGAGTCCCCCAGCTCCTAGTCAAAGCCAGGTAGGACACAGGGCTCTGGCTCGGGCTACTCTGGGCCGTGAAACCCAGTTGCCCATAGGGAAGGTCAGCCCCTGGACAAGCCTTGGGCGAGTGCTCCCTGCAGCCCAGGAGCCAAGGGTCCACTGTGATCTTCGAGTCTCTCTTCCACCCATAGCACCGCTAAGCCTTTTCACCTATCCTCAAACTTGATTTTTCTTTCCTGGAGCAAAGCCTTGGATGCCTGGACCCAATATCTTGGATGGTCTGGATTTCTGCTTTTGGCCGTGTGGTTCTTGGTGACTGATGCTATCAAAGCCTATGTGACTGGAGCCCAGGAGGAACCCTGTACTTGAGGTTACAAGCCCCAGAGAGCACGTCCAGGGCTTGACTCACAGACTAGCTGTGTGTTGGCTCCATGCATCTAATCCAGCTACCCAACTCCTCTTTGCTTCAACTTTCTCTAAAACACAACTGGGATATTTTTTTAAGCCTACTTCATGGGGCTGACGTGAGCACGGACCATGTGAACACAATGTGACAAAGCCTTGTCCATGGAAAGCTCTTAACAAAGGTGGTGATGATGTTTGGGATGAGAAAACAATAATTCAGTAGTGACGGTGATGGTAGTGGTGATGCTGGTTATAATGATGAGGAGGATGTTATAAAGATGATGGGATGAGGAAGGGATGAAATAATTCTGTCAGGGTGAAGGTCACATGACAGTGATGGTGATGGTGGTGAGGAGGAGGCAGTGATGACGATGGAGTTGATGCTGGTGGTGGGTTATTGGCAAATGATGATGATCAGTGGGGTAATTTAGGATTGTGGCGGTACTATCAATGATCACGGTGATGATGGTGCTGATAACGGTCATGGTGATAAATGATTATTGTCATGATTTGATGATGGTGGTAATGAGGAAGATGATGGTGATAATGGTGGTGATGATGAAAGTGGTGGTGATGATAAGATATGTTGATGGGTCGATGACTATGGTAGTAGTGAGTGTCTTGTTCAGTTAGATTCTTTCCACCTGTATGCAGAAGAATTTATAGGTAAGGCTAAATGACTGAGAGAAAAAATCCTTTCTCGAGAGTGAATAGAAACAGGTGGAAAACTCAGGTGCCTTCAAGAAGAGCAGTCCACTCTCATCCTCCAGTGTCCCAACTGACAGAATCTGTCGGGTCTGTCTTATGATCCAGGTGGAGGGTTTGACCTCTGGTCAAACAAGCCCGACCATCGTTTCCAGTCTAATCAAGCACTCGAACATTGACCAAAGGACGCCATGGTCAATGGGACTTTGCAGCTCACCCTGGCCACATCTTGTGTCCCCACAGGCCAATTACCACCTGTGCTCGGCAGGCTGGCTGGAGGATGGGCGTGTAGCCTACCCCACCGCCTTCGCTTCCCAGAAGTGCGGCTCCGGGGTGGTGGGGATCGTGGACTACGGACCCAGGAACAACAAGAGTGAAATGTGGGACGTCTTCTGCTTCCGGATGAAAGGTAACGAACAGCCAGGCACACCTCCCCCGCCATGGTTCAGCTGCTTGGGCCCACTGTGGCCAGTTTCCGAGGAGGGGAGCTGGGGCCTTCCAACCCGGCCTCCAAGACCTAGAATCCCATGTGCCTTCCAGATGTGAACTGCTCCTGCAAGGAGGGCTATGTGGGAGACGGCATCTCGTGTAGTGGGAATCTGCTGCAGGTCCTGATGTCACGCCCCTCGCTCACTAACTTCCTGACGGTAGGGACTCTGCTGGGCCTTCGCTACAGGAGGGATGGAACTGGAGAGGGGAGGCCCTGAGGGAGGACACAGGCTCCCCACCAAGGGAAGGAGAGCGGCAGAGCCTGACTCTGGAGCTTGGATTTGCCTCTCTCTCTCTCTCTCTCTCTCTCTCTCTCTCTCTCTCTCTCTCTCTCTCTCTCTCCCTTCCTTTCTTCCTTCCTTCCTTTCTTTCTCTTTCTTTTTTCCTACTTTTTTCTTCTTTCTTCCCTTTCTTTCTTTCTTTTTTTCTTTCTTCTTTCTTTTCTGCTTTTCTTTCCTCTTCCTTCCTTCCTTCTTTCCTTCCTTCCTTCTTTCCTTCCTTCCTTCCTTCCTTCCCTCCTCCCTTCCTTCCATCCTTCCTTCCTTCTTTCTTCCTTTATTTCTTCCTTTTCACATTCCCTTAAAACTTCCCCTCTCTGGGTCTCAGTTTCTTCATCTGTAAGATGCAGAGGGTGTTAGTGCCAGCCTTGAAGAGCCACTGTGGTCGTTAACCCAGTTGATATTTGCACAGCACTCGGACCTCTGGCCAGCCCAGGGGAAATCCTCTGGTGACGATATTGCTTTTCGCATCTAGAGAAGCATCTGAGTTGCTTCTGCAGGAGTGAAAGCAGCTCCTCTGGCCTGGTGAGCAGGCTGGGCACCATCGTGAGCCAAGCCCACCTGGTGGTCAGCCCACTGTCAGCAGAAATCAACTTGCATTTGGCATTGAAAGGAATTTCAACATGCTACATCTAATGCACAATGAAGACAGGCCCAAGCAAAGAAAGATTTGGTGGGGACTTATCAAAGAACTGACCTAAAATTGTAGCAATGGTAGCTACTATCTTCTGAACCTTTACTTTGCACCGGGAACTGGACTGAGTACTGATTTTACTACACTGAGTACTACAAGTTTTTGAGTTTGAGGTACTGCTATGGGGATGTGGACTGAGAATTGAAGCACTGCACTAGGTACCTCAAGTACTTCAAATACTCCTCTAAGCATTTTTTACTCCATCCACAGGTTAGAAGTTCCAGAGGGAAAGCCAACAGGTGGCCTCCATCTTGTTGCAGGCACATTGTATCACTTAATCACTTAATCCCCGTTATTCATCGATTTACTCAAGCGGGTGCCAGTAACGTCTCCATTCACCCCGGTTGCATGCTAGCGTAGCCCAATGGTATCTGTTCGTTGTAGGAACATGTAGAGCCTCAAATTGATCATTCAGGGTCTTGACAAATAAGTCTGACCATCTTGTAGGTGGGCGTCCACGTGATCTTTTGATGTCCCATGGA
>JAOXYA010083328.1:0-11269 GCA_028565675.1 Sorex palustris
ATAACTGAAACCCAAGCACAAAAATTTGTAAGTCTACAACTGTACCTCATGGTGTTTCACTAATAAAAATTAAAGAAGGAAAAAAAAAGTTGGTAAAGGGATATTCCTGATAACCTTTCAGTATCAATATTGCAAGTCACAATGCTCAAAAGGCGGGAGAGGGGAGAGAGGGAGAGAGGGATGGAGAGAGAGAGAGAGAGAGAGAGAGAGAGAGAGAGAGAGATGCCATAGAGACAGGCTGGGGTGGGGTGGCAGGAGGGACTGAGGACATTGGTGGTGGGAAATGTGCACTGGTGAAGGGATGGGTATTGGAACACTGTGTGACTGAAACCCAATCATGAACAAATTTGTAATTGTTGTCTCATGTATGCCAGGGGGAAATGCTCTACAAATAGAGAGGGTCCCCAAAAGAGAAATGTTCCGGTGAGCATCCCTGGAGTTGTGGACTGTTCCGCTCCATTTTCCAGCATGGGCTGTTTTGCTTTGTTTTCCTCAAGAAAGAGCCCTTTGCATATGTTGCGTTTCCATTCACAGGGCAACAGCAGGAGCCCAGGGCCCTCCACCAGGTCCTGCAGCAGCTCTTGGGCCGCTTTCCTGTGTCTAGCTCCCCTCTCTGGCCCTTCCTGCTCTGGGCTGTATTGGTCTCCACCAAACACATTCTCTGCTCCTGTCTTCTGGACCATGAAGCTCCGCCCTTCTCCCGTCACTGCCAGTGATGGCTGACATCAGGCCTCAGTCTTACCTGCCGCCCTGGAAACCTCCCCAGAGCCAGCAGATTTCCAAAGAGTTTTGTTGTCTCTGAGCCTTCTGAGTGCGTGCTCTGTCTGTGTCTGTGTCTGTCTGTCTGTCTCTCTTCCCCTCTCTGTCTCTTTCTCTCTTTTCCTACCATAACCGTGTCCCTCTCAGCATCTGAAGTCCTCGCCACAGAGAGGGGCAGCTTCCTCTCAGTGGCTGCAGTGCCTGTGTGTCCTGCTCACTGCTCTCTCCCATGCCTCGCGTCCCAGCATCTTGGCTGATGGTTTCACTGGACTGCATGCTGCAGGTGTTCGTCTTTCTCTGATGGGGCAGCTCACAGCGGATTGTCTGGGAGCTCAGTAGATAGCTGCTGCCTTCTTGATTCAGCCCAGGACTGAATGTTTGTGAGGCAGGTGGGTGTGGGAGAGATACCGTCCAGCGAGTAGGCAGCAGGCCTGGGTGCCACCCCTAGCATCACGTCCGGTCCTCTGTGCCCTGCCAGGAGTGATCTCTGAGCACAGAGGCCAGAAGTAAGCCCTGAGTACCGCTGATGTGACCCCCAAACAAACAAACAAACAAGCACAAAAACAAAGGAAAAGGAAGAAGAAGAAGGGAGGAATGAAAGTGAGAGACAGGGAAGGCAGGGTGGGAGCTGCAGAGGGGGCAACGGAGAGTCGGAAGTTGAGGCCAGGCCAGAGTGAGAGCGCAGGCAGGCTTCGACAGGCGCATCCAGGAGCATGGAATGGCATGGCATCTGCTCTGCCTGTGAGATCCTGGGTCTATGGTGAGCACCTTGGCTGCTGGGTGCCCGGGAGGTGCCCTCAGGCGAGCAGCGAGGTTGCCTGCTTGAGCAGAGTGAGAGCGGTGGGCACTCAGAGCAGCGTGAGGTGGATCCTCCCAGTGTTCACTCACGTCAAGGGAGTGTCCGCCCAGCTTGCAACAGTGTGGAAAGTCGATGTGTGTCACGAGTGATCAGAGGGGAGGAAGGCAGCCCTAGGTACGTGGGGGAATCCCCGAGAGTGGCTGCGTGCCCTCCTGCCCATTGCCTCATCCGCTTTGTTCAGTTTTGCAGAGAAGGTTGTAGGGCCCCTGGGCTGGGGCGGACTCTGTCCCATACAAGGTCTTGCGGCTTGTGTCTACAGCAAACTTAAGTACGGGTGAGAGGGGAGAGTGGGAGTGGGGGGCACTGCGAGGGTAGCCCCCGGCCAGGAAACAGAAGGAGGAGCTAGAGACTGCCTAGAGCTCATGTGGGGTTGGTGGTGGGAGAGAATGACCCTTCTGCTTGCTGGGGATGGGTGGATGACTTGGCTGTGATAGCCAGGCTCCTGTCCAGATGCCTACTCCTCCCACCTGACGCCTTGTGTCGGATGCTTTCCTCTCGTTGCAAATGTCACCAAAATCAGAGGGTTTGGTGATTTTAATATTTTCCTTTCAGTGACCCAGCAAACCTTTGGGGTTCCCTTGAGCTCGGAGGAACAGGCTGAGTTTGTGCTCTGTGTCTGTGTTTGCAAGCGAGGGGCTTAGAGCCTCTCTGAGCCTCAGTCTGTGCATCTGTAAAATGGAAGCCTCAGGTGCCAGAGGCAGCGGAGCGGGTTCGATGTCCCTGAACTTGGAGACGCTCAGCGAGCAGAGGGCTATCTCTGCCTCCTTTCCCTGCATGAGAGGTGCTCAGCAAACACATCTCCAGGGATGCATGACCGTGTAAGGCGGTGGTGGTGGGAGGTTTCTTTTGAGCTCTGCTTTGAACCTCCAGACACTTAGTGCTAAAACGCTGGAAGGGGCCTGCAAAGTTGGGGCTGGTCTTTTCCCTACAGGTTTAGGAAACAGCTATGAAAGGAAGATGGATAGCTTTGCTGAGCGATGAACACTTGGTTAGTGCCAGATAGCGCCCCCTGCAGGGGAGGAAGGTCAGTGTCTCATAAAGGGGAGGGTGTACTTTAATAGTGGACACAAGATACAGGGCCAAGTTATTGAGTGCCTGGGAATTGTAGTCTTGATGACTTGGAAGCTCATCAGGAGGGTCGAGTCCTGTGGGCTCTTTAGTCCGAGTCCTAGTTTCTTCCCCCCGGCTTGGGGTGGGTCGGGGGGAAAGACCAGAGTTGATGTGAAGGTGGGATTTGACTGTCACACCAAACACACTCTGTTCCCTGGAAAACACAGTGCTTCTTGTCTGCTTCCTCTGAAGTCAAGTGATCATGTTCAAAGCGAATTCACCGGGACCTAGGGATAGAGCACCAAGGGCAGGAGTTCATGCTTTGCATGTGTGAACCCTAGATCTGATTCTTGGCTCTGCATGGTTCTGAGCATCTCTGGGAGTGGCCCCTGAGCACCGGGCCAGGAGTAGCCCTCCAGCACAGCTGGACGCGATCCCCAAAGCAAAATAAAAAGCAATTTCATGTCACTCGGACTTCTCTCTCTGTATATATTTTTTAGCTTTTTTTGGGTCACACCAGCAATGCTCAGGGGTTGCTCCTGGCTCTGCACTCAGAAATCACTCCTGGTAGTGCTCAGAGGACCATATGGGATGCCAGGAATTGAACCCAGGTTAGCCGCATGCAAGGCAAATGCCCTCCCCGCTGTACTATCACTCCGGCCCCAGACTTCTCTCTTCTGGGCACCTGTGGACCTGTGAGCAGAGAAGAGGGTCTTTGAGGTTGTCTGTTGTCAGAACATGCCCCCGGAGAGAAGAGAGCATCACCCAGGAGGTGCTTCCAGGATGGTGACAGGTAGGAGCATTTTCACAGAATGACTGTGATTCTGTTTCCTTTGGTCACTCACAGCCGCTCACGTTGTTGGGGTGCTCCTTTGGGGGTGTTGCCAGCAGTAGTGCTCAGTCACTGGGAGCAGCTTTGCTGGCTTTGGGGAGCTTGAATGAAAGCAGAGGGGCTTTCTGTTTTTATTCTCTTTGGGGGTGAGGGCCCCCAAGTGATGCTTAGAAGCCCAGGAGTCCCTCCCAGGGATTCTTAGCCAAGAGCCTGGTAGTTCAATGCAAGGGCCAAGTCTGGCTGCTGCTCAGGCCTCGGAGAGCCAGGAGTGACCTGAGTGTCCTCAGCAGTGTTCAGGGACCTTCAGGGCTGTACATGGTGGAGCTTGGAGACCCCCAGAGCCATGCCTCGTCATGACCAGGGGACCGAGTGGTGCAGAAGAC
The DNA here is from genome assembly GCA_028565675.1 of Sorex palustris. Taxonomy (NCBI): domain Eukaryota; kingdom Metazoa; phylum Chordata; class Mammalia; order Eulipotyphla; family Soricidae; genus Sorex; species Sorex palustris. The sequence goes on from JAOXYA010083328.1 coordinate 3,884, forward strand.
CGAGCTGGGTCAGCCCCGTGCAAAGTGGGTGCTTTAGTCCCTGCGGTATCGCTCCAGCCCCAATTTCCCCTGCCCAGATTTGAAAACTTCTCCTGCCCAACAGTGGGGAATCTGCATTTCTCTCTTGCCAAAAGTCACCAGCTGTACCCCAAGCCATGGAATAACTGGTTCCATTGTCCGAGACAACGTAGGCACGTGGTAGGTTTAAGAGAATGATGATGGGGATGCTGAGGGAAGCCAGATTCCTCGTTGCTCCTCCAGTGTGGCTAGAGGAACAGTGCTTCTCCGGGTTGATGCAAGGCGATCATGTTTTATTCATCATCTGGAGAATCACTCTCCAGGCATGCAGGGTAGATGATGTCAGCTTTTCCATCTCCATTGAGTAAGACTGCTGAGCCCGTGCTCTGCTCAGGACAAGGGTGTGGTGCCCAGCACATTGGGGCAGGCACACAGAGACCAGGCATGTGCTGTGGACCGCAAAAGGCAGAACCACTCCTGCCTAAGGGGGCAGGGCAGACAAGGTTCCCAGGAGCTGGTGCTTGCACTGTGCCTGAGGCCCCTGCAGGGATGCTGTGCCCTGCAAGGCACAATTTCCACTGATGGAAAGGACAGCTGAAAAAGAGCCCAGCATTTTACCCGGTGCTCCCCGACCGGGTCACACCAGAGGCTGCCTCTGCTTGGGGTGTGTGTGTGTGTGTGTGTGTGTGTGTGTGTGTGTGTGTGTGTATGTGTGTAGTGGGGGTGGGAGGGATATCCTGGAGCCTGGCTTCCCTCTCACCCAACTTACCTTACCCCTGCTCGATGCACAGTGGGTCTTGGAGGGTCGATGAGATGGTCATTCTGCCCCACCTCTCCCTGATTGGGTTGCCAGGGAATCAGGGGACAGAGCAGGGCTTCAAATGGCTCTGCCCAGAAAGATCCAAGAACCTGTCCTGTTCCCTCCTATTTCTGGAAGGATACGTGGTCAGGTCCTCCAAAGGCAGGGATACTGCCTCCATCCTGCTTTTTTCCCTTTTTCTTTTTTTCCTTTTTTGGCTTTTTGGGTCACACCCAGCGATGCTCAGGGGTTACTCCTGGCTCTGCACTCAGGAATTACTCCTGGCAGTGCTGGGGGGACCATAGGGAATGCTGGGAATCGAACCCAGGTCGGCCACATGCAAGGCAAACGTCCTACCCACTGTGCTATCGCTCCAGCCCCCACTTACCATTTTTTCCCCCATCTCCGCCCCTGAAGATACTTCTCTTGGTGCTTAAAATTTCTAGGAATATTATTTCCCTGATGCTTCATAAACATATTCCCCGATTCCAGGACAGGATGCCTGCTGTGCATCGTTCAGGGAAAATTCACCAAGGGGAAAGCCAGTGACTAAGCAATCAGCATCCTGCAGAACAATGTGAGATCACCATCACGCATGCGTCCTGCTGCCTTTAAATCCAGCCACACTGGCTCTCTGCCAGGTCCTCCCTGGAGAGCGCTGTCACCATAGCTTTTAGAAAGCAGCAAAGATGACAGAGCACTTGAGAGACCAGAGGGACGTTCTTAACAGAAAGGAAGTAAAAGCCTGGTTTTTGAGGTAGCTGCTTACTTAACCAATAACACACTGAGAGCATTCTGTGCTGGGCACTTAATCAGTTATTCTTTTTTTTTTCAAGGACACGAAGGGCCAGAGAGGACACTCAAGAGTTGGAGCACGAGCTTTACAGGCAGAAGGCCAGGGTTCAATTCCTAACACCACATGGTCCCCTGAACCCTGAGCACCGCCAGGGATAATTCCCTCCATCCCTAAAAGTAGTGGTCAGATGGGGCCAGAGAGATAATACAGCAGGTGGGGTGTTTGCCTTGCAAGTGGCCAACCTGGTTTAGATTCCAGGAACCCCATATGATCCCCGCCCCACCCAAGCACTGCCAGGATAATTCCTAACTGCAGAGCCAGGAGTAGCCCAAAAGTATCACCCGGTATGGCTCATAAACAAAAACAAATTCTTTTGACTTCCCAGATTCCAGAAGCCAGTGACCTAGTTTCTACAACAAAGTAACAATATTCAAAAGGCATTAGCTATTTGCAATTTTAAGAGATTTTATATCGCTTACTTTAGGGGCCAGAAAGACAGCACAGTAGATAGGGCACTCGCCTTGCAATACAGCTGACCCAGGTTCAATACCCAGCACCCCATATGGTCCCCCTGAGCCCACCAGGAGTGATCCGGGAGTGCAGAGCCAGGAGCAAGCCCTGAGCACTGCCAGGTACAGCCTAAAAATGAACAACAATTAAAAAATGCCTATTTAGGGGTCAGAGAGATAGATGGCTCAAAGAGCTGCAATGTATATTCTGCATGTGTGAGGCCTGGTTCAATCCCCAGCACAGCACAATCCCTAAAGCACTACCAGGGCTGATCCCCCAAATACCAAGCTGAGAGTAGCCCCTGAGCACTGTCAGGTGTGGCCCTGAGACAAAGGGCTAATACAGGCCAAAAGCACAGAGATCAGGGATAACAGTGAAGCCCAACCCTAGATATGTGAATTCCATCTGCACAGCATGGCTATATACCACCCTTCCTCTCAGAACACCCTATAAGGAAGAAAACCAAAAAGAAAGCAGCAGAATGGGGAAGGGGGAGGGGCGCGGTGGAGGTAAGTAGAGGTATGGGGTACGCTGCTACCCTCTAACTGGCTGGAATAGGTAAACACAAAACAGTAACGGTCAGGAGGACGGCCGAAGGGCTGGAGCACAGGCTTCGTTCGACAAGTATCTGGAGCAAAGTGTGATCCCTGAGCCATTGCCACTTGCAAACCTGGTGTGGCGAGTGTGTCATCTCCAATGCACCCATCCAAGTGTATCTGCGCATGGCCACGAAAATGGGCAGCTCTCACCTTCACAACGACGAAGTATGGAAAGGGGAAAAGTAAAAGCAGCAAACAAAACTATACATGCTTACTCTTAACAGTCTAATAACAGCAATCACAAGAAACTGTACCTCATGTTGTCTCACTAAAAAAATTTAAAAAAAAGAAGTAAGCCAAATGTTTATTAATGACCTAAGCAAATTAGAGCACCATACAGCCATAAAAGAAAAGCAGCATTTGATATATGGCTATGAACACTCTAGAACATAGGGTGTAATTAAACGTACTATAATTTGTGTAAAAACAGGGGAAAGAAAACACACATTTATCCAGAATACAGAGCAGGATGGTTTTCCCATGAGACAGACTGACCGAGACTCTGCAAACTACCAAGCTGGAGTGGAACCAGCTGACTAGGAGACCGAAGAACTTTTCGTTATTCGGTGTTTTGTTCCTTTTTTAAATCTTCTTGTGACTCAGTTATTTACCAAAAAAGAAAAAAAAAATGGGCCAGAGAAAAGTAGAGCACGTAGGACACCTGTTTTGCATGTGGCTGATCCTGGTTCCATTTTTGGCACCCCACATGGACCCCCGAGGCCTGCCAGGCAGGAGTGATCCCTGTGCACAGAGCCAGGAATAAGCCAGGTGTAGCCAAAAACCAATATACATACATGAAACTGCACCACAGTACATAATGTTTAAAATTTATAGAAATATTCAAAGTAGAGCTGAAACAAGTAATATTTAGAATTCAAAGCAGAGCTAAAATAAGTAATCGTAGGCAAGCTATTTAGAATCCCTCTACCTCAGTTTACCAACCTGTGAAACCAGCAAAATTCCTTACCTCCCATGCTCTTACTTTGAAAGTGTCTTTGCCTATGCCAAGTGTTCAATAAGGCTGTAACTGGGGCCAGAGCAATAGGACAGTGGGTAGGGTGCTTGCCTTGCATGCGGCTGACCTGGAATCAATCTTCATCACCACATATGGTTCCCCAATCCCCAACAGAAGTTATCCCTGAGCACAAAACCAGGAGTTAACCACTGAGCATAGCTTTGATGTGACCAAAAAAAAAAAAAAAAGAAAAGAAAAAGAAGTAAAATTCCTGGTGGGAGGTGAGAGAGGGGGGAATGCAGTATGAGGGACCCTAGGAACCCAATGGAAGGAAGAAGATACCAGTGGTGGTGGGATCTGTGCCAGAACAGTATGTCTAAAGCCCAACAGTGAATAACTTTATAAACCATGGGGCTTTAATAAAATAATAAAATATACAACACTGTTCAACTTCCTTATACCTGCAGACCAGCCCCTATCTACACACCAGTCCACAGACCAGCCATAAACAGCTACCTTAGTTCTAACTGCTAAAACAGACACTGGTGCTCCATCTGTCTACACCTGCTGACTGGACTGTGTAATCAAACGAAAGACCTGAGTTCAAAAACTAAACCAGAAGCCAGAGAAATAGCACAGGGGGCAGGGTGCTTGCCTTGTACAGAGCTCACCTGAGTTTAATCCCCAGAACCCCATAAGGTTCCCTGAGCCTCACCAGGAGTGATTTCTGAGCATAGAGCCAGGAGTAAGTCCTGCGTACAATTGGGTATGGACCCCCCCCAAAAAAAATTTTTTTTTTAATGTCTTATTTGGGGCCAGAGAGACAGGAGTTGTGGCTCTTGCCTTACATGCAGCCAACCAGGGTTCAATGCTTTGCACCACATATGGCACCACAAGCCTTGCCCAGTGTAAAACACAACCTCTCCAAAAAAAACCAAAAATTAGTATGTGTTACCAGGGATGTAATTCAGCAGTAAATCACATGCCCTGTACCACAGAGGAAAAGAAAAAAGTATCTGTTTTGATAAGTAAACCTCACAATAGCGCAACAGGTGGGCAGGTGCAACTCATCCATTTTCAGAAGAGAAACTAGAACACAGACCCATGTAAAGTCACACAGCTGCGCAGAGTGAAGCCCTGACAAGTTCGGCCTGACTATCACGGCCAACACTGCCAGAAGAAGGGACACAGTGGTGTGTGCCACAAAGGCCAGGCGCTCAGTCCCCAATTAGCCTGAGTCCATCCAGAGAGCAGGGAATTTCAGGGAGGAGCTGCTGGCAGAAAAGCTGGCTCAAGCGAAAACCAAGATGACCTTGTCCCCGTATCAGTCATCAACCACAGAGCAAGCACAGGCTCTCCAAGCCTCCAACAGGGGCCGGAGCAAGAGTACAGAGGCTGGGCAACTGTCCGCACGTGGTCAACCCAGGTTCAATGCTCGGCATCCCATGTGGTCCCCTGAACACTGCCCAGAGTGATTCCTGAGTACAGAGTCACAGGTGAGCTTCGCCAAGTATGGCCCCAAAACCAAAAAAATAAACAAAAAGCCTCACACAGGGGGTGGCGTGATGGTACAGTAGGCAGGGCAACTGCCTTGCACACAGCTGACCTGGGTTCAAACCTCCAGATAGTCCCACAAGCCTGCCAAGAGTGATTCCTGAGTGCAGAGCCAGCAGTAAGCCCTGAGCACTGCTGGGTATGCCACCCCACCCCACCCCACCCCCCAAAAAATACCACAAAAGCATCAAACAAATGGGGCAACGACAGTAACACTGAGGAAACAGAAGTCTGGGGGTCAAGGAGCAGAGTGGCACAGATATAAACCTAGCAATAACCAAGGAGTTTTGAACAAGCAGGACCCAGCACCACTGCCGCTCTCAACGGCTACACACAGCCCTCCTGCGCCCCTCTGTAAAACTGGGATTCAAACAGCAAGGTGAGAAGAAAACTAGACCGAGTCTGGCACAAAATAAGGGGAAGATTGGGGGCTGGAGCAATAGCACAACGGGTAGGGCGTTTGTCTTGCACGCGGCCAATCCGGGTTCAATTCCCAGCATCCCATATGGTCCGAGTACCGCCAGGGGTAATTCCTGAGTGCAGAGCCAGGAGTAACCCCTATGCATCGCCGGGCGTGACCCAAAAAGCCAAAAAAAAAAAAAGAAAAGAAAAATGCAGGGCAAAAGTGCACAACTCAAATGGCCAGAGGGCATGTTTCACACAGGGAAGCCCCAAGAACTCTCCTGGCAGCACACGGTATCCCAGGCACCGTTAGTGCCTCTCTAAAATTACACAAAGTGACAGCAATAATTTTAAACTCATCCAAATGGCACCTGCTGGTTAGGGAAAAGTCTGAAGTAGGGGTACGGAGGTTGGAGAGCATGGACTCCTGATCTGTCTTGAATGTCAACTCTCAATTCTGTCCTTGATTATATATAACATCCAGGACTTAACACTCAACTTGTTTGCTTGTTTGGGGGTCATACCTGACTCTGCACTCAGGAATCACTCCTGGCAGGCTTGGGGGGGTACCATATGGGGTGCGGAGATCAAACCCGAATCAGCTGTGAACAAGGAAAACTCCCTATGGGTTATATGATCACTCGGGCCCCAACACTAACTTCTCTAAGTGCCTTGCCCAATCTGTAAATGAGGTAGTCTTTCCAATCCCAAGGAGGAGGAGAAACTTTAAAGCTAGCTGGGAGAATTTACATGGCTCTGGTACACAAGTGGTCAGTAAAATGATTCTTGTTCCTTTACAAGGCGGGACTGAGGGTCTGATTTGTCAGGAATTGAGGGGGCAGCAGCTCCGAGTCCCACCCTTTGTCCAGCACGCTCCTGGCCTTGCCTCCCAGCTGTGATCAATTCACCCTTGATAACCGTGACACTGTGCCAGTCTACACACCTCGTGTCAGTTCACATACCTCAGTGGGAGAAGTTTTCAGAAAAAGTAAAACCTGTAACTCGGGAGGAAGCAACAACAGTATAGCAGTTAGGGTGCTTGCCTTGCATGCAACCAACCCAGATTTAATTCCCAGCATCCCATATGATCCCCCAAGCCTGCCAGGAGTGATTCTTGAGTATGGAGCCAAGAGCAACTTCTAAGCACCACCAGGTATAGCACCCCCACAAAAAAAAAAGCCTGATAACTTTAGGAAAAATTAATAATGACCAAGTCCCTAATCATTGAATCATATATAATTCTACTTCTAGGAATCACTGAGGAAAATACAGCTAAGATCTATGTTGAAGGGTACTCAACCTAACCCATCATTCACAGAAGAAAAAACCATGAACCAGCAAGAAATAGTGGAGTGGGTAATGTGCTTCTTGTCTTACAGTGGCTAACCTGGGTTTGATCCTGGCATCACATTAGGTTCCCCCAAGCAGACCCTGAGAACTGCCAAGGATAGCTCAAAAATGTCAAATAAGGCTTAGAGCAATAGTACGGCAGCTAGGTCGCTTTTGCCTTTACACAGTCAACCTGGGTTCAAGCCCCCGCACCCCACAAGGTCCCCTGAGTTCTGCCAGGAGTGATCTCTGGGCACAGAGTTAGAAGTAAGCCCTAAGGACCACTGTGACCCCCCCCCACCAAAAAAAATTAAACAAACAAAAAAATTAAATGGCAAATAAATACAATAAAAAAAAGGTAAAGGTAAAGGCCCTCCCGTTGATCATCGATTTGCTCGAGCGGGCCCAGTAACGTCTCCATTGG
>JAOXYA010083335.1:0-11269 GCA_028565675.1 Sorex palustris
GACTTCCACTCTCACTGTTACTATTGTGATTTTGGTGTAATAGTAATTGATGTGGGGTTAATGAAGTATTGCACTAGTGTGTTTTGGTAATTAGGCTGCTCTAGTGAAAGTTTCACATACAAGCTAATTTATGTGAGAGGGAGTTTAACTGGAAGAAGAATAAGTGGCTGTGGCTCTGGAAACCACACCCACTGGGTCTCTGACCAGTAATTAGAGGTTTTAAGTCCTTGCAGCTGGAAACTGGAGTTAGGCCTATCTCCTGTTGGGTCCCACCAATCTAATGGAGTTCTGGCCACTGGCCTGGCCATGCACAGATGCAGCTCCGGAAGCCACTCTCACCATTAAAATAGATTTTAATATGTACAGATGAGTAGAAAAATAATAGAGCTGCCATTTGATGCAAACCTAGTTTCTTCTGTCTTAGTATATTGCAGTGCTACGGTGTATTTTTCACAATTGGTATATCAATGTTTTCTGTATTATTTCAGACAAAACTCCATGAAGTATCTGGATTTCATTAAATTACCTTGATGACCTATTACTTATTCCAGAATTATATCCAGGATATAATACTGCCCTTGGTCCTTATGTCTCTTGGCCATCTTTTGTTATTTTCTTTAACTTTCCTTGATTTTTTTTGGACATCTCAAAACTATTGAGGGTTTGTTAAGTATTCAAGTTAGGAGTTCTCTGACGTTTTAAACTGGAGATATACATTTTGAAGAAGAATACCCTGACGAACAGAGACATTTACATTATGCCATATTTATTCTTTGTTCTTCTATTTCCACATTATGATTATTATTTTCATGTTAAATTTGATTATTTGTCTTAAAGTAATATTTGCCAAATTTCTACTGAAGGTATTTTTTTCACACTTTTTGTAATGTACATTGGGGATAAATTATCTGTTCAATTTTAATAATTTTCTGGTATCATTGAATTAAACACATTTGTTTTCCCTTTTGATATGTGATGTATTCAATATGCCAAACACAGTAACAACAAGTCTCACAATGGAGACGTTACTGGGCCTGCTCAAGCAAATCGAGGAACAATGGAAGGACAGTTTTGCTACAGTGCTGCAGGTTTGCATACAGGGTTGATGAGAAGTCTTCTCTTCCCTCTCTCTGTCCAGCTCCTTAGACAGCTCCTTGCTATTCTATCCCTCTGGCCCCTACGATCTGCACTCCTACTAGTAAATGCAACTCCCACCAACAAAGGGGAAAGAAAGGACAGTTTATGACTATCCAAATATATATTAAAAGGGAGGGATACAGATTAATTAAAAGTTGCATCACTCTAGGAACTGTAGAGATAGTGCAGTGTGTAGGGTCCTTGCCTTGCATGTGTCTGATACCGATTTATCCCTGGAACCATATATGGTCCCCTAGTCCTGCCAGGAATGATCCCTGAGCACAGCCAGGTGTGGCCTTCCCCTTCCAAAAAAGTTGCATCACTCTTTTATGACAGGCCAATGCTAAGAATTACAACATCACACCTCCTTTGCTTTGTCCATAGTTTTTGGCTGGTTGGTTGACTGGTGTTTAGTTTGGGAGTTGCTCTTGGGTCAGTGCTCCCAGGGACTCACTCCTGGCTATGCTTTGGGCATCTGTAGTGCCAGGAGTAAGCCCAGGCCTTCCATATGCCCAGCACAGTTCCTTGTCTTTAAGCCATCTCCTCTCCTCTTCCAAGTTCTTATCTTTGGCCGAGTCTCAGCTGGCTTGGCTTCCTCTTCAGAAGAAGAAAATCTTCACCCGGAAGATCTGTGCCTCACTGGCGTCCTGCTGAGAGTCTGCACTCCCGCAGGGCCTGTGGTTGGACCTGGCCCCAGGCAGTGCCCATTGCCTCACTTTCCTCTCTGTGACAAGTGCCCTGGTCAGAGGCTCTGTGGGGTGAGAGTCCTCGTGCATGGGAGGCATTCACTAACTTTGTGGCACAGGCAGCAGAGCCCATCTCTGCCCACTGAGAGCACATCTTTCAGATGAGCAGGTGCTGGGTATCTCCAAAATCCATTCCCAGGGTCAGAGAGCTAGTCAGGGGTTAGGGCACTTGCATGTGGCTGACCCAGTATAATCCACAGCCCCACAAATACTTCTCTGATCACCACTAGGGGTTCACTCTTGAGCACAGAGCTTGAAATTGCTCCTGAGCACTAGGTGTACCCTTACACCCTCCCCCCAAAAAAATATTCCCACAAATATTCCACAGATTGTTTGTCACTGTCACTATCCTCCTGTTGTTCATCAATTTGCTCAAGGAGGCCCAGTAACGTCTCCATTTTGAGCCTTGTTGTTACTGTGTTTGGCATATTGAATGTGTCACGGGTAGCTTGCCAGGCTTTGCCGCATGGGCAAGATACTCTCGGTAGCTTGCTGGGCTCTCCAAGAGGGGCGGAGGAATGAACCCAGCTCTGCCAGGCTGGCTGCGCACAAGGCAAACGCCCTACCACTGTGCTATCGCTCTTATCATGTGAAATTAGTGAGTTCCTAGATTTCCTTATGGGTGAAGTACTGTCTCCCTTCCTCATGATCTCAGTCTTCAGGACCCTGGGAGGACAAGGGGATGGTTTTCCACAGGCCTTAGTCCACTGGCCAGTGAAGTGCTTCCTCCAGGTGTGGGGTCCAAGATCTTCAATCCCCTAAACTCTCCCACATATGAATTTTCAAATGATGCTAATCTTTTCTGCTGAAAAATACTTTTTCACTGTGCAGATTACAGACTCAGTCAGTGCTGCAGTTGATAGTCTGCAGATCCTGTCCCCAGCTTTGGTCTTTGGGGACTTGGGCTTAGAAGACTGCTTTGATCCTTGGAGCAGAGCCGCAGCTAAACTCTAAGCACCTTCCACAGGTAAGAGCACGGATGTCAGTGTGTCACTCTACATGCACTTGTCCAACACAAACCAGCTAGAGGTGGCACATCAAGTAAAAAATCACCAGAAAGTTAGCTAGACCACCAAGAACCGGGCAACTTGCTCTGAGAAATCAGGGATAAAAAGGGTGTGAGAGGGCTGGAGCAATAGTGCAGCTGGTAGGGTGTTTGCCTTGCACGCGGCCGACCGGGGCTCAATCCACGGCATCCCAGATGGTCCTCTGAGCACAGCTAGGAGTTATTCCTGAGTGCAGAGCCAGGAGTAACCCCTGAGCATCGCTGGGTATGACTGCCAAAAAAAAAAAAGTAAACGTTCAAAATTCTCATTAGAAGGAAAACATCAGAATGATCACTTTGCAATATGTACAAATCCCCATCTTTGTCTTGCTTTTTGGGTCACACTGAGAATGCTTAGGACTGACTCCTGGCTCTGCACTCAGTAATCACTCCTAAAGATGCTTGGGGGACCCTATGGGATGCCGGGGATCGAGCCTGACTCATTCGTCTGCAAGGCAAGTGCCCTACCCATTGTTCTCTGGCTCTGGTCCCCCCAAAATCCATCTGTATATGCACCTCAAATGAATCTGCCAGACTATGGCCCTGTTTTTTGCATCTCAAGAGAAAGTGAGGAGCTGGATCGAGAGCACAGCTGGGTAGGGCGTTTGCCTTGCACGTTGCCAACCCGGGTTGGATTCCCAGTATCCCATGGAGTCCCCCAAGCACCACCAGGAGTAATTCCTGAGTGCAAAGCCAGGAGTAACCCCTGTCATCACCAGATGTGCCCCAAAAAGAAGCACTGTAGCACAGTCCTCTGGTTGTTCATCAATTTGCTCGAGCAGGCACCAGTAACGTCTCCATTGTGAGACTTTGTTGTTACTGTTTTTGGCATATCATATATGCCACGGGAAGCTTGCCAGGTTTTGCTGTGCAGGTGGGATACTCTTGGTAGCTTGCCGGGTTCTCCGAGGGGGACAGAGGAATCGAACCTGGGTTGGCTGCATGCAAGCCAGACATCCTACCAGCTGTGCTATCTCTCCAGCAACCCAAAAAGGAGGGGGGGGGGAAATGGCGTGATAACAATGGAAGGGGTCGCTCTCCCACTAGAGGGGATGGCCCTGACTGGTCAGCTTTCTCAGCTTTCTGAGCTTTCTGAACTCAACACTTGCTTGACTTGTGCCAAATAAAACTTTGTACTACAAAGCTCATTACTTTGTGTGGTCTTTCGGATATCGAACTCTAACAAAAACAACTGCCATTTGTGTTATGGCTGTGTACTTCCCAGGATCATCAGGGTGTCTCTGTGGGGAGAGGGGGCAATTATTTCCCACACCCTGGTGTCAGGGGGCCCTCGTCACCTGCCCTCGCCCGAGCTGGCAGCTCCCTTGGTTGGTGGTGGCTGTGCCAAGCTGGCGTGTTCTCTTCTGAGGCTATCACAGGGCAAGTCTGAGTGCTCATTCACAGGGTCCCAGAGCAGCGAGGGCCTCTTGCGGTGCCCTCTGGGCCCGATGGCAGTTGTTCAGGAGTGCGGGGTGGGGGGTGGGGGGAAGCTGCGTTCATGCGGAGACGGGTCTGGATCCCAAGCACTACCTGCTAGCAGAGTTAGCACCCACGCAGGGTCTCCGCTTCCGCTGTCCCAGGCTGCATCTCCGTTCTGTTTCCTGCTCCCCCCATTCCCAGCCCCATCCCTTGGCTCTGAGGAAGAAAGGGCAGAAAGTCCTCACCATGGGCATGTCACAGGGAGGCTCCAAAAGCTAGGGGTCTTGAGGTGGGGGAGGGAGTGGAGTCTCCCAGGCACCTCCTGCGGGGATTGAAAGAGGCTTCCAGTGTATGACTGATCCCCAACCAGGAATAGCTTGGTAACTGTGTATCTCACAGTAACTCAATAAAAAATAAATAAAAAAAATAAAAACAAAGAGGCTTCCACCAAGGAGCCGCATCCTAGCATGTTCTCAGAGCCGGCGGGCCAGGCTTGGTGAAGGGGCAGGTGCAGTACGGCTGGCGTCTGGTGGCTGTCTCCAGCCCCCTTTGCTGACCAGGGAGCACACATCCCTCCTCGGCCAGGCATCGGGGAGCCTCCTTCGCCTGATCATGCTTCCCTAGCACCCAGGCCACTGCACTTGCCCTTTGGCCACCCTGAACTTGCACCCAGAGGCCAGAGAGCCGAGGCCTCCATCTCCTCCCCCTCATGCCCCGTGACTGGGACTGTGAAACACTCAGTTCTCCGCGGGGAGGCTGAGGACTCTGGCCTCCCCGGCGTCCTGGCCACACACACCATTGAGGCAAAGGGCAGCTGGGCAGAAGTCAGTGTGCGTCCTCTGTACAATGCCTGCATTACCCCCGACACCCCACACTCCTGATAGGTCAGGCTAGTCAGGCTGTTGGTTCCTCTTCTCTGCTTCACCCGGCACTCTCCTGAGCTCTCCCCCTTCCTGCTCTCCTCTTCCCTCCCACAAAGGGGTTTCTGGGGGTTGGGGGAGGCAGTCAGGTCAGTGAAGGGTCTCCCATAGGAGCCTGCCAAGTGCAAGGGGTCCTGAAGGCCTTGAAAATGGGCTTTTACAGTCAAGAAAAAAATTGTAAGAACACGAATACGTTACTCAGTGAATATATTACTCAGAGTCAAGGAGAAATGAAGTGTAACCAGCCAGAAAGTGGGCATCCCAAGTGCCTGCTTGGAGGCCCTAGCAGGGGAACCCAGCTCCTCCCATACTCTCGACTAGGTTCCTCTCAGGGAAGGTTCCCTCTGCAATCAAGCGTGCAGCTTCAGGAGGGACGCACATAGTAGAGAGCAAGGGGACAGCTGCCCTACCAGCTAGATCAGCTGAATCAACCCTGGTAATCAATAGGGTGACTGATGTCACAGCCAGATCAATGTCACATCCAACATGAACATCCTGAACATTCTGGAAAAGGTACACTGCAGGCACAGTAAGATCAGTGGTTGTGTCCTAGTGAGCAGAATGAATGGACACAGGAGTGCAGAGGATCTGTTAAGGCTATGAAACTCTAATTCTTCAGTTTAAAGGTAGACACAAACCATTGCAGGTCATTATTCACTGTCTAAACCCAGAGGATGGACTCTGCGGTAACTGATGACTTCAGCTGAAAACAAAGTCTCAACTGGGAATTTCTGGCACTGCATCATTTGAGCACATTATATCCTCAGGTCCTTGCACTAAGCCGAGAGCCATGGGTGGGGCCTGGACCTCCTGGGCAGCACTGGAGAGTCCCCCCACCAAAGTCTCAGGCAGTTCATCCACTATAACAAACGTGCCATGTGGATGTACAACTTTAATCACAGGGGACGTGGGAGAAGAAAGGCTGACTGGAAAGTAAAATTAACCTTGTAGTATGAAAATTTCATATATTTTCTTAGTCGAGGAGATAGTATAGGAAATGAGGTACTTTTCTTGGTTCAACTCCCAATATAACATAAGGTCCCACAAGCACTGCCGGAACTGACCCTGAGCACAGAGCCAGGAATAGCCCTGGGCACTGCCAGATGTAATCTCCCAAATATATAAGATATATTATAATATATTTATAAAATATAAAAATATATCAATTTAATTAAAAATTATTTTCTGTATTACATTTCTTTAAACCTGATAACATTCTAAAAAGTAAAGCCTAGGGCCAGAGTGAAAGTGCAGTGGGTTTGCCTTGCACAGGACTGACCCAGATTCAAATCCTGGCACCATATATGGTCCCAAGAGCCCCCTCTAGCAGTGATCCTTGAGCAGAGCCAGGAGTAAGCCCTGAGCACAGCCAGATGTGACATCATTGACCCCCGCCACCAAATTTAAATCTATTAAGAAATGGTAGGCAGGGCCGGGGAAATAGTATAGTAGGTAGGGAGCTTGATTGCACACAGCTGACCCAGAATTGATCCTGGCACCACATATATACCTTTGCGCAAAAACAAAGGGAAAGGAAAGGGAAGGAAGGGGCAGGGATTGGTTCAGTGGTAGAACCTTGCATGTTTGAGGGCCTGGTTTTGATTCCTGGCAGTGCGTGATCCCCAGCATCATGAACTGCAAGTAGCCTTAGAACACTGCTGGGTGTAGCCTCCAAACAAAAATAATAACAAGCAACACTTACTGTTGCCCCCCCTCTCACACAGGCAGTCTAAGAATGCAGGGCAGTCCCAGTCATGGTAGTCAAGTATCCTTCAACAGATAAAAGGATGATCAGAGTGTGGTGGATTCATCCACAGACTGTTTCAAGCAATTCATGGACTAAAAGTACAGGTATGTGTCACGGGGGCAACTCGGAGGGGGCTGAGTTGAGTTTTCCTCCCCGCTCCAAGAAGAACACTGCAGCCAAAAACCTCCAGAACCCAACCAAAGCCATGCTCAAGGCTGCTCTCCACAAGCTCAGATGAGCTTCACCTATGAGGGAACCTGCAGAAAAACCCAGGTCTTCGGGACCTGTGACTGAAATCTCCAAGCTAGCTCGGAATGGGACTGGGCCTCTGCCCCCCAGCAACCCAGTTTTCCAGTAGCTTGGGGCAGTCACATCCATAAACTGCCCTTGCCTTGCACACAGTTGACCCAGAGTTGATCCTGGCATAATCTGTATAATCTCATCCACAACCACGATCCAGAGACTACAAAATAAAGCTCCTGGAAGAAAGCAACACAGAGATCTCTTATGCTTTAGCTCACTGGTGTATCAAAAGTAGCACACATTTGTTTGGTTTTAACATACATGCCTTATGTAAGGGCTTAAATGTCTCCAGGATGAAATAACAATCTTCACACACTTTCCTCTTATGGTGGTGGGAAGGTATACGGTGGTGGGTTGGTGTTTGAATATTATCTGTAATGAATCATTAGGAACAACTTTATAAAAATTAAATATATATATAAAAATATAGTACAGGTAATTGATGGAGGACATGTTTTTGGAGGTGGCTTCCATACAGGGGATGGGGACTTGGGGCCACTCCTAGAGTGGTGGACACTCCAAAGGTGTGGGCTGATAGTTTGGCACTCGGGTCCAATTGTTGTTGCAGCAGGGATATAGCTGAGTGGTGAAGTACTTGCTCTGTATGTGTTGTTGGACACGGTTGGTGCCCAACCAGACTGTTAGGATGAGCCTTTGGAGACTGACCCGCAAACGGGCAGGAGCACAGGCCCCATGGAAATGGGCAAGCCATGACTCCTGTCTCCGGACTGGTTTGGAAAGGGTTAACATCTCTTCCCTTGGCTGCTTTTTAGCTTTTAGTGTTACATAGAGCAATCTTCCTTCTCTCACAGTTCCCTAGCCCAGCTCAGCTTTGGAATGCAGAAATTCCCTCACATCCCCTTATCACTTTAGGTGCAAAGACTGTAGCTCATGTTACCAGACTGCTTGGCCTTGGATTCCTCTCCGGCAGCTGTGAGCATTGGACTTGCAAACATGACAAGAACAATGTAGTTTTTGCTGTTTTGATATCCTCTTGTAACCCCTTTTCCCTGTTAATGCTTTCTTTGTACTGAGTGCATGTGAGTATGTAGGATGATGTAAGCATTGACTATAAAACTTGCAGCTTCTCAGGGTCTTGCTTTGGCCTGCGTGCCTAAGAGCTTGACCCCGGATAGCTGTCTTGAATAAAGTCCTCTTGTGTTTTGCATTACTGGCTGGACTCTTTGTGTGGTTCAGAGAGGGGAGATTATCAACCTTGGACCCTAACAGTGTGAGGCCCCAGGTTGAATTCATGGCACAGGTGAGACATTATTCAGGGACTGGACACTTGGTTCAGTGGCAAAGGGAATGATACATGCCTTACATGCATGAGACCTGGGTTCAATCCCCTGAACTACAATTAAAAAAGGGGTTGAGGGAGGCAGCCCAAAGACAGAGCACTTATGATGCATTTTGAGGCCTGAGTTTGAACCTCTGCACCAAAGAAAAAAAAGGTGTGTTTTTGTTGTTGTTGTTGTTGTTGTTGTTGTTTTTGCAGTGGTGCAGACCTTCTTATGACATCAGTGGGGATCAGGGGCCATAAAAGCTGCCTGAATTGGTGCCTTGCAGGTGAAGATGGAACCACCATCTGGTTCCTTCAGCTGTGACAGGGAGCTGACATTGGGGCTCTGAGCAGGGATGGGCCTCAGGAAGCTGCAGGGGCTGGAGGTGGGGGTGAGGGGTGCATGTCCCCACTGCAGCTGAAGGAAACAAGGATTTTGACATGTCACTCTGCTGGAAGAAAAGCTCTTCTTTGGCCTTATCATGAGTATCAGAGGGTAAAGGCTTGTGATTTGTGAGAAAGTGTAACTTAAGTAAAGGAAGATCTATCCTGGGGACGGCTGGATTTCAAGGACACAAAGATGTGTCAGACTCACAATGAATCTCAGAACCAAGTAGCTCGCTGCAGGAATATCTCCAGCATGTGCCAGGCTGATTTCACTGGGGCACCTCAGAAGGGAGCAGGCGTCCTCTCTCTCCGCCTGCACCAGATGAATTCCGGGAGCCGCAAGCCTCCAGAAACCAACCTCCGCCATCCTCACGGCTGATCTTCACAGGCTTGTCCTGGCCACACCCACCACCCCCACCCCATGCAAGAGAATAAATCCATTGAAAACCCCAGGTATTCAAAACCAGTGACTGAAAACACCAGGCCTCATAGGACTGGGACTGGGATGTCCCTTCCCATCTCCTTGCCCTTCTGGCGTCCTGGCTGTCATACCCACGAACTTCCTCCGGTACCATTTAAGCACATTAACGACCATGACCCAGAGACTCACAAATAAATCTCAGAACCAAGCAGCTCTCTGCAGAGATGACTCCAGGCCCCAATTATTTAAATTTTTAGAATCCCAGGAGTGTGTAGCTGCAAAAGTGGCCATGTGATGTCTCATTCTATTTTTTGTTTCTTTGCTTTTTTTTTTAATCACTTATAGACATTTTACACTATTCATAACAAGCAATACAAAATAAATTATCTAGCATTTGCCTGTGGGGCAAGCGTGAGTGGTGGTGGGAAACTTCGAAATAATGGTGGTGGGAAGGTGTAATGGTGGTGGGCTTGGTGTTGAAATATTGAATGTAATCAATTATTATGAACAACTTCATTAAAATAAAATAAAAAGTAAATAAAAAATCAAAGAAGATGTGCCATGAAGTTAGAAAGCAGTGAGTCCGGCCTCAGAAACCAAAGTGGTCTTCTCAGGAGCACAGGACACTGTCTGCCCTCTTTGTGATTTTTGCCCAATAATGACATGTAGATTAAAACTAATGTTAAGAACTTTTTATCAGGGGCCTGAGAGAGTCCTGTGCGAAGGGCACTTGCCTTACACCTGGCCAACTCATGTGATCCCCACAATCTATGTGGTCCCCTGAAAACTGCCAGGAGTGATTCCTGAGCACAGAGCCAGGAGTAAGCCCTGGCACTGATGAATGTGATGCCCAGACAAATTAACATTTCTTCCTCCCTACCAAAATAGTAAAAAAATAACCTTGTAACAATCTATTAGTTTTAATTCAGCTCAACTATACATAAATAAATTTTCTTTCTCTAGAGAAGCATCTCAACAGGTTTGAGTAGATACTTTGCATGCAAGAGACTCAAGTTTTATACTAGCACTGTACAGTACCCCAAATTCAGCTGGGAGCGACCCCTGAGAACAGAGTCAGGAGTAGCCCTGAGCACTGATGAATGTGATCCCCAGACAACTCAACGTTTCTTTCCTAAAATTCAACCCTCAAACTTTTACACATTTCTTTTATAGTCACATTTTGTGACATAATGTTTCTTCATCTCATTTTACATACAGCCAGTTTTAAGAGAAAATTTCTTCCTTTCCCCCATACAAAAAAATATCCATTCACTATTTTTCTTGCTCAGAACATACAACTATACACTATGTGGGGGGAGGAGTAATCAGTGCTGTTCTGAATTCAGGCTGGGGTCTGTTCTGGCAGCGCTCAGGTGATTATACGGTGCTGAGAAGCGACCCTGCCTCCCCTGTGCCGAGCATATACTCCAGCACTTGAAGCTAGCTCTTTATCCCAACTTGATATTTTTTATAGTTTAAACCTCAAGTTTTAAAAGTCAATTAAGTCAAATTTAATATTTTAGTAAAATAATTTAGATACTAAACAGTGCAACTTGATTTTCCAATGAGGCTTGGAAAATAATTTAAGATATATACGTTCAAAATAGTTCTATAAACTTTCAATAAAACTTAAGGCAGTGACTTCAGCTTTATCTGAGTCTTAATTCAGTCAATCTAGGATTATTTTCTTGCCTGAAAATAACCTTTTCTTTACATTCTCATTATGTAGCTCTAAAAGTGTAAGTTATCGGGGGCTGGAGCAATAGCACAGCGGGTAGGGCGTTTGCCTTGCATGCAGCCAACATAGCCAACACAGGTTTGATTCCCAGCATCCCATATGGTCCCCTGAGCACCGCCAGGAG
>JAOXYA010083342.1:0-11269 GCA_028565675.1 Sorex palustris
TAGGAAGGAATAAGGGAGGGAGGGAGGAAGGAAGGAAGGAAGGAAGGAAGGAAGGAAGGAAGGAAGAAAGGAAGGAAGGAAAGACTTCAAAATCACAAGGAATTTACTCATTGTAGCTGTAAGGCACTAATGGCTTTCATCAAGACCTTAACCCACCTCTCAGCTATCAGTATCAGTATCTGCCGATTAACAGGAAGCTGCATGCCTTCTTGATTCTGCCCTAGCGAGATCCAGCCCAAAGGCCACCCTGGAAAGAGTCCTGACCATTTTCTTCCCTCTGGTGACCGTTGGGGAAGCAGCACGCCTCACAGTAGCCAGCCTGGCGTCTTGCGAAACCCAAGTGGGCTTGTTATTGCCTTTTTATAAGGTGCGAGAGAGCAGAGTCGTCAGCCGCCGTTTCATAACATGGGGGAAAAAAACAGCCCGAGAGACTGGGCCTCCTGCCCAGACAGAATCACTCGACACCAGGGTCAGCTCCACCCCTCTGAGGCTCACTGCAGAGCCACCCTCACCACTAAAAACTCGGCTGGGGGCCAAAGAGACAGGACAGCGGGGACGGCACTGGGCTTGCACATGGCTGACCCGGGTTCGATCCCCAGCACCCCTGAGCCCTAAGTCTGCCAGGAGTGATTCCTGAGCGCAGAGCCAGGAGGTACAGCCTAAGCACAGTTGGGTGTGCCCCCCACGGCCCCCCTCCAGACTAAAGCAAAGCAGGTAGCTCGGAGCATGGGTGGACAGCCAGACAGAGGGACTGACTGACAGGTGGACCCACAGAGCCCTAGAGCACCGGCTGCGCAGGGCGGGCAGGCTTGCTGTCCCTCGGCACCCAGGGGCTCAGCAGATGGCCCGTCAGCGGGACTCAGAGTCCAGAACCCAGAGTGCGGGCTGCCGAAGGCACGAAAGCTCCAAGCAGGAGCCCAGCCCACCCCACCTCTTCTCCTCAGCACAATGTGGCCGAAACTGCTCTCCATCATTGCCGAATTTTGCTTTTCCTCTTCCCTAGTGGCTGAAGAGGCATCGGGCGGCCCGGAGACAAGCCCCCTCTCCGAGACAGACTCCCCGCAGCCCACCGATTCTGGTAAGTGGCGCCAGACCATTACAGTGGTTTTGGAGGTTTTTTTTTTAACATAGCTCCTTGAAATGGTCACTTTTACAAATCTGAAATTAAAAAGTGGGGCTGAAGTGATAGTACAGCGGGTAGGACATCTGCCTTGTGTGTAATCAACCCGGGTTCGATCCCCAGCATCCCATAGGGTCCCCAAAGCTTGCCAGGAGTGATTCTTGAGTGCAGAGCCAGGAGGAACCATTGAGCATCACCGGGTGTGACCCATAAAGCAAAAATAAATAAATAAATAAAATTAAAAGTGGGGGGCTTAACTGGTGGTGCTCAGAGATGGGAAATTATATGTGGGGTTTGATGCATGCAAAGTGGGGTTTGTTACATGCAAGGGGAAAATTATAATCCCTATACTATCGCTCTGAGGCCCCCAATTCTAAATTTAAATTTTTTTCATTTTTATTTTTAATAAACCCTACAGGACCACCTTCCAATTGGCCCCAGCTTTTGGGGTGCCCTAGAAACAAACCATTTTAGGAATATTTATTTAGCAATAATATATGCCTTATAATTTCAGTGCTATTTTGCTACACACACACACACACACACACACACACACACCTGTGACATTTAAGTTTCTCTTGCTCAAAGGCAAGCTGGTGTTTATCGATGTGAAGACTAATTTCCTTTTTGGACCTGTCTAGAGCAGACCAGAGATAATAAAGAGTTGGTATCAACAAGGAGCAAAACAGCAGGACCAAAAGGGGGTTCTTGGTCCTCAGATGATGAGATCACCTTAGAGAAATGGCAGTTACTTTGTGGTCACAAACTCAGGTTTTGGTGGCAGGACTGAAACCTTTTAATGTGGCAGATACCAGAATAGCCTGAGTTAGAAGGCCTGTTTGCTAGGGAGCGAGCCTACAACATGGTTTACCCTGGGCAAGGATAAAAGGTTTACTTTGTCTTTGGGCTTTGACCAGGAGGGTCTCGTCAGGTCCTCAGAAAAAGCAGGATGGATGAACGCATGCATGCACGCATGCTATGGTGGTGTCCTGAGAAAAACATAAACTCTGACGTGTCCTTCCAGTCCCCGATAGTGTCTCTATAATCATTTCATTTGGGGGGGATGAATGCTTCCACTTTATTATCATGTTCACACTTCTGAGTATTCGATCACATTTAAAAATTTTTTTTTAGCTTGAATAATATTGGAAAGTCAATGTTTGGGGTTTTGAAGGACCGCTACACAACACGCCACAATATGTACCAGGATTTTTGAAGAGCACTGGAAAATTGAAAATATTATGAAGTGGAACAGCCACATCACTTGCTTTAATAATCCAATATTTTCCAACGTGTTTAGAATCTAGTTGTGTTTAAATTGGCTTACACCACTGCTAAACAACTCAATTTGCTGCTCTGCTTTTTCATACTGAACATAAAGCTTAAGAAATACGGCTTCAAAGATTCCTTTCAGCTTTCAATTTCTCAGATTTT
This sequence comes from Sorex palustris, assembly GCA_028565675.1. Taxonomy (NCBI): domain Eukaryota; kingdom Metazoa; phylum Chordata; class Mammalia; order Eulipotyphla; family Soricidae; genus Sorex; species Sorex palustris. The sequence goes on from JAOXYA010083342.1 coordinate 2,555, forward strand.
ATTGCTCTTAACAAAATCGTTTTCGGCAGAATGGGTGGTTCCATTTCCCTCAGGGGCCACTTAGTGGCGCTGTGCAAAGGGCTTTTGAAAAACAAAAAAAAACAAAAAGCCGGGGGAAAACCGAAAATAGGATGAACGGACCCCAAAATTGGGAAAGACCTTTTATAATTTTACCAATTCTCTCTAGCAAACACTTCCGGCTCCTGAGAGTAGCTGAAGAACAGAGAATCTCCTTAGCAACATAAAAACTGCGGGGTCCTGCAGTGCAGGCGGTTGGAGATTTTCTGTCCGTAAAGCCCAGGGTGCCTTTGTTCAGCGGTGAGCTGTTTACTTTAAGAAAATCTAAGGGCCCTCTCGCTAAGAAGCAGTGGACAATTATGGCTCCCTTGGGAGTTCTGAGTGTCCATCTGGCTCTGCTGACGGGGCTTTGCTGTCGGATGTCAGCGGGGTGACGACTTTCCGCCTCACTTTGCTCGGAGCTGTGATAAGATCAGAGCAAATGCTCCCGGCCCGGCATCGGCCTTTGAAGGGATGAGTCCAAGTGAACCAGGTCATTTGCAGCTGTTCTGGGGAGAAGTCAGTAGTTCCCAACTGGCCTCTGTGTTGGAGAGATGGTGCAGTGGGTAGGGTGCTTTCCCTTCGACCCTGGTGCCACCTAAGGCCCCCTGAGCACAGGCCCAGGAGTTAGTCCAGAGCGCTGCCAGCTGTGACCCGAAAACAAACCCCAAAAAGCTGATCCCCTGGTTATTGTCACAAATGAAAGAGCTTCCCTCAATTTGGTTTCCAAAGCTGCTTTGGAGTGACTGTGTGTCTCTGTCACGCTATGTAGACTCTCAAATGGATTTACAGTGTCTTTCTCCTTAGTGGCGGTAATGGAAGGTTCTAGTACGTCAGAGACTGACAAGGAAAAGAAAGAACAGACCACTCAGGATCCAGACCTCATCAATGGTACGTGTTCTCACCACATTCAGCTCAAACATGGGACTGTTCCTCTCAGACCCAGTCAGGCCAGTGGCTTTGTCAGGCCTCACTTTTCTTGATCTTTCTATTGGTTAATGACTCCCTTCAGCTGGACACCCAGTTTCCCTCTTCTGGCCAGTCCTCTGCGTCTATGACTCCCTCCCTCCCTGACTTCTTACGTGCTCATAAGCTTCCATTACTATTTCTCCCTCTCTGGCTCTGATTCCTAAATAGTTCACCCATTTCCAAGACTACTCTTGGTGTCAACAGGCAGAAGATTTCCATACCTGGGTTTCTAGAACATTCTCCTGAGCATTAGTCCCTGTTTCATGCCATTCCTCTCTCTACCTGCAGGCTCTGCCTTACAGGTGTGGGTGAAGGCTTCACCTGGCAAAGATTGGTGAGGAGGGAAGGGGAGACCATGTGGTGTTGGGGATCAAACCCAGGCCCACTGTATGCAAAGCGTGGGATGGGTCCTCCAGGCCTTCTCTCGGGTCCTCTAGTTTATCTTTCCGTGTCTCACGTTGGGCCAACCAGTCTAGCCAAGATGAACAAATTTTCATTCGTTTATGTTGTTTTTCAAACTCCTTACCAAGAGCCCTTCCTATTGAACTGGTCTTGGCTCATTTGAATCCTCGGTCTAAGAGCTGGCTGCCTTGTTTGCTCACTCTAGAAATGAAACATAACAAGTTCCATCGCTCTGTGACTTAAAAACCCTTTTCAGATCATTGCCTGGAATCGCTCTGTTATTTGCCGGCCAGCCAGCTTGCTTTCAAAGAATAAAGAAGACCAATCTCTTTGCCTTCAGGAAACTATTCTGTGTCCCTGCCTCCCTTCGGCTGAGCTGTTAGCCTGCAGTATATCTGGCCGGGGGGGTGTCTTTGCTGTGTCTCCCAACCCCCTAAATGGCCTGACCACCCGCCTTTCTTCTCATCCCAACAGCCATTCCTCAGTCTGCGGGGCTGGTGAGGAAGAAAAGCGGCATCCTGCTGCTCACGCTTGTCTCCTTCCTCATCCTCGTGCTCTTCATCATAGTCCAGCTCTTCATCATGAAGCTCCGGAAAGCGCACGTGGTCTGGAAGAAAGGTGAGTGGGCACAGAGGCTGGTGGGGGAAACTGAGGTGGCGTGCCTGATGGAGGCGCACGGCCTGCTTGTTATGTGGCATCACTCAAAGGAACCATTGTTTGTTTCAGAGCAGACACCAAATGTGCGTTTCCACGAAGTCTAGCCAGGGGGGTATAACAGGAGAAAAGAGCAGTTCAGAGAATGACCAAGTCACAGAAGCTTCGGGGCACGGCTGACGCGTGGCAGGGGAACACAGGTCTTGCATGTTTGAGACCCGAGGTTCCGTCTTCAACACCAAATATACAGATGTACTGTCTACGGAGCATTTTAACAGATGTGATATACGAGCACATTATCTATGCGTTATAGACCACGTGGTAAAGTACATACTATAGATGCTAGCTATTACACCTGGGCCTCGATTCACAGGGAGATGCAAAGTGGTGACCTCACTCACTCACTCATTCTTTCTTTTAATGAGCATCTTCTCTGTGCCACACACTGTGCCAGGGGTTGGGGGCACAGCAATCAAAGGCCCTCACTCTCCAGGAGCTCCAGTTCTGGGGACAGCCAATTAAAAGTTGAGGTTACAGGCTGCTTCAGTTCTGAGACAGTGTGCCCAGCCTTCCTCAGCAACCGTTTGTTTCTGGAATGAAAGACGCCTTTGAGACCGAACATGAGTTAAGGCTCTGGCCTTGCATGCGGCCATCCCCAGCTCAATCCCTGGCACCGCATATGGTTCCTCGAGCCCTGGCAGGAGTCAGCCCTGAGCACCGAGGCACCAGAAAGCCCTGAGCACTGCCAGGTATGGCCCAACTCCCGCCCAAAATAAATTAGTAAAATAAATCAGGTGCTCAAACTCAAGAGCAGAGCAGAAAGGGAACTTAGAAATGATTCAGAATCAACCTCTGCTCTGCTCTTTCCATAAATGTGTGCCACAGTTCAATGCCCTCTACTCATCACTGCCCAGTGCTCTTCAATATGGTGGCCGCATACAGCCAGGGCACGTTAAATGTGGCTAGTCAGTCTGGACAAGACAGAGTCGAAGCAGTAGTCCCACAGGTAGGGCACTTACTTGCCTTTCATGTTGTCAACCCAGATTCAATCCCTGCTCCTGCTCCCCTATGGCCCCTGAGCACTGCCTGAGCACAGAGACAGGAGTAAACACTGAATAGTGTCAGTATGGCCCCAAAACAAAAGTAGAAAGATACACAGTCAGTTTTTAAGATGCAATACACACATAAATATGCAAACACACACATATGAGGATATCTGAGAATAATATTGGATCTATATGTTGAATAAAATGTATTAATTTGGGGGTCAGAGTGGTCATACAGCAGGTAGGTGCTTGCCTCACTTGGCTTGCATGTAACCAACCTGGGTTCAATCTTTGGCACCCCATAGGGTCCCCCGATCACTGCCAGGAGTGATCCCTGAATAGCCCTGAGCATCACTGGGTCTGGCCCTAAAACAAAACAAACAATATGTGTGTGCACCTGTGCTCGCATATACATACACACATCTATATGTAACTTTCAACTTTCACCTGCATTTTTATAATGCTGCTACTAGAAAATTTAAAATTGTGTGTATGACTTGGTGTCATGCTCTTTGACACCACTGACTTTTCCTGACAGAGAAACCATTCTGCCCCCAAAACAAATCCTGTCCTTGGTACAGACTTGACCCTCCCAGAAGCACTTCTGTTAAACATCAGTCTTCCAAGATGCCGAGACAGATGGACATTCTCCAGCACCAGAGATACTGGGGCTGACACATTTGCTTTCCAGGAAGGACAGGCCTACACCAGGTGTTGCTGCGGAATCTGCCACTAACACCTCCCCCCATCCCCCTCCCATCTGGTGCTTAAAGTGCTTCTGAAATCTGCCCTTCCAAAGGGCCAGACTTGATTCCAACCTGCCATTACTGATCTCCAAAACTCACAGTGCCCCATACAGCAGGAAAGAATCAGAGGAAAGAGAATAAAAAACAATTTGTGGAAGAAATGAGGACATGAGTACACACCTGTGTGAAAACAGAAGCATCACCCTTCACATCTATATATTTTGTTTGTTTGGGGGTTAAACCTGGCTTGGGACTTACTCCTGGCTCTGAACTCAGGAATTATTCCTGGGGGTACTTGAGGGACTATATGAGATGCTGGGGATCGAACCCATGTTGGCCGCCACACGCAAGGAAAACACCCTCCCCCTTGTGCTGCACTCACTCTGACCCTGTATCATAAAAGAACATTTCCACCTAGACAGGCCTGTGGTAGAAGAAGTGAGTAACTTGATATTCTTTCCTTGCAGAAAATGAAATTTCGGAATACACTTTAGAAAGTTACAGATCAAGGTCAAATAATGAAGAAACATCATCTCAAGAGAAAAATGGCCATAGTAAGTCAACTATGTGAATTGAGATTTGAAAGCGAGGGTCACCCACTTGGTGCCTTTAAGGATGTTTTGTGTGTTGGGGGGGGGGAGTGAAGAGCCACAGTAGGGCCAGAGAGACAGCACGGGGGTTCCAGGCACTTTCCATGCACCAAGTTTAATTCCCCAGTACGACACACAGTCCCTTGAGCCAGAGCCAGGAGTGACCTCGAAACACAGAGCTAAGAGGAAGCCCCAACTCTGCCAGATGCGGTCCCCAAACAAAGCCAAGGCCCCCAGCAGCCTGCAGGACTTCAGAGCACACCTTCTAAAGCCAAGAGGTCCAGGCATGCCACAGAAGGGTGTTCCCTTTAGGAAACCATTCCTGGGTTCCACTGTCACATTCTCCCTGAAGGCTGCATCTCTCGTGTGTCCCATAAAAGCTTGACACCCCATGCCCATGCCCGACTGTCCTTCTGGCTGTGCTGGATGCTCATTTGCTCAATGCACACACCCAGGCCCAGGATGCACAAGGGGGCGTCCAGTCTTCCAATTGAGTAAGCGAATGCAAGGTCTGACTGGTCCAGAATGACTTCACTGTAATTCCCCCAGCAAAATATGTAAAGGAAATGGAAGCATCTTAAAGGAAATTGATTGTGTGTGTGTGTGTTTGCTTTTGCTCTATCTAGAGCTCATACGAGTTGAGGGACTTGCTGTACTTATAGTGGACACCAGCAGAACCACAAATGCCCCTTCAAACACCCCCAGGGGTCACCCCTGAGCCCAGAGCCCAGAATAGCTTCTGAGTACCACTGAGTTTGACCCCAAAAATGCTAACTATGAAACAGTAAAGTCTCTTGTGGGCTGGTGTGGTACTCAAAGGGCCGAGAGCATGATCTGTTGCATCATCAAGTGTAAAGACTTGCACAGCTGTGGCTGCCTGAGCACTGAGCCGGGAGCAGCTCCTTAGCACTGCTGGGTATGGTCCCCAAACACAGCCACAACAAAAGAGATCTCTCTGCAACCTTGGGGACTGACTATTTGTGCTTCGAATGGTTCCTCATCCCTTTTGTTTCTCTCCAGAAGATGCCATTTTACAGATAGCAATATTGTTTTGTTCAGCAAGTTATGTTATTTTCTTTTTTCTTTTCTTTCGCCATGTTATTTATGTCAGAACTCTCCTCCCTATTTTATTCCAGGTTTACAAGTTTCTTGTTTGGGTATCAAAATACTTGAAGAATTTGACTATAACCTTGGACCCAGGCTACCTAAGTGCATGGGTGAATCTAGATTCAGTGTTTTAAGACACTGATAGGAGGGCCTAAAACTAGCAATGGTCACGGTCACGGTCCTCCCGTTGTTCATCGATTTGCTCGAGCGGGCCCAGTAACGTCTCCATCGTGAGAGTTCTTGTTACTGTGTTTGGCATATTGAATACATCACGGGTAGCTTGTCAGCCTCGGTAGCTTAAAACTAGCAAAGTATCCCAAATAAATACAGCCAGGGAGGGGGATCCCTGGCACTGCATGACCCTGCCAGTACCTCCAGACTGTGACTCTGGTGACATTCAAATGCCAGCAGCCATGATTCCACAATTAACAAACAACAACTGCAAAATACTCATTTTTAAAATTTTATTTATTTATTTGTTTATCTTTGCTTTTTGGATCACACCCGGCGATGCACAGGGGTTACTCTTGGCTCTGCACTCAGGAATTACTCCTGGTGGTGCTTGGGGGACCATATGGGATGCTGAAAATCGAATCCAGATCGGCCACAAGCAGGCAAACACCCTACCCACTATGCTAGTGCTCCAGTCCCCTCATTTCTTTTTTTTTTTAAATTAAAGAGCCATGAATTACAAACTTACTGGGAGTTGCATTTTTGGCATATGGTAATTCAACACCAATCCCTCCACCAGTGTCAATCTCCCTCCACCAGTGTTCCCAGATAACCTCCCCACGCCAACCCTCATTCACCCCTGCCTGTCATTGTGACAGGCACATTACAAAGTCCCAGCAATTGCCCCTTAGAGCTCCTAACATACTCGTTTCTAAGGCGGTTTTCTTTCAGCTTCCCGCTCCAAGAGCTGCATGAGCTACTTCACACATTTATACTCAGAAGCAAGAACAAAGAGGAAAGAAAAGCTTCAACAGTCAAGCTTCCGGCGGGAGCACATCCCTCTGCCAGAAAGCATCGTATAGAAAGGTCGCCTGGCACAGCCATTGCGAACCCTGGGGGGCGTCTTCTGTGGGGGGGCTTTCTCTCGCAGCAAGACAAAGGACTTGGGGCACCAGGCAAGTTGGGGTCCACCACTCCAGACCCATAGCTGCAAAATGAGGACAGAACAAGCCAGGAGAAGAAAACGGGAAGGCTGTAGAGATGGAAAGATGATGGTCCATGCAAGGCCTGCTACATCCATCCACTGGACATCGAGGTGTGTGCACCCAGCTGACGTCTGCCTGGGAACAAAATCCTGGTGGCTAATGAAACTTCTTCATGGCCAGAGATTTGGCACAGAGGTTAAGGCGCTGGCTTGACATCTCACGGACATCTTGGGGACTGACCGTATGTGTTTGGTCCTTGTCCTACGCATGGTTCTCTGAGCACCTCTGGGGGTCGTTCCTGAGTGGGTAACCAGGAATAGCCTCTGAGCACAACTCGGGATGACCACCAACATCCCCCCACACCCATCCCCACACAAGCAAAATTATCTTTGACCTTTACTTCTGGTCTCTAAATAAGAAACTGGGAAGAAAACGGAGCCATAGAGATAGAGTAGCAGGGAGGGTTCTTGCCTTGCGTGTGACTGACCTGGGTTTGATCCCCAACATCCCATATGGTCCCCCCCAAGCACCGCCAGGAGTGATCCTTGAGCATAGAGCCAGGAGTAAGCTCTGAGCACTGCTGAGTGTAGCCCCCAACCCCAAAGAGAAGAGGGAAGCAAATGACCTAAAGGTCTCAGTCCTTTGAGCGTGCCACAAAGGGGCCCCTTCAAGAATGTAGCCTTGTGAGCTGCTGGACCCCGGGCCTTCTGACCCAATGTTAGTTCAGTGTGGGCCTGGTGACTCTATTTTCCTATTTTTCTTGCTAAATCACAAAAACTGACCTGGTAGACAAATTTTTTATCAGGATGCTGCATTCTAAAACCATGTACAAGAGAAAATAATGAATTCACTTGGTCAACTTCACAGATTTTTTTAAATGATGTAATAAATAGGATAAAATATATATATTTTTTCTTTTCTCTGTTGTTTCCCAGGCTGCAGCCTTCCTTTCACTTGATGTGTGAGAGTAATTCCCACATACATTGACTTGGGACATTTCTGTGTGGGTCTTTATAAACAAATTCTAAAGTAACAGTCTCTGTCCCATTGCATGGAAACAAGCGGTAAATGTGTTCCTTGGGGCAAAAGCAACTGTGCTTTTCTTTGTCTCAATTTTTTTTTTCAGAATCACAAATTGGGCCTGAGCAATATCCAGTGGTGAGGGTACATGGGCCAACCCAGGTTCCATGGAGTAGGGTAATGGGCACTGGAGCAGATAAAGCCTGACCTTGCAAAGCGGCCCTGAAGCGAAGCCTTCCAAAAGGGAGTAACTGGGCCAAGTTAGCAAAACAGGGTGTCAGCACCAGGTGTCCAGCCTTGAGCCTCACTCACCCTCCTAGTCACATATGCCAAAAATGCAGAAACTGTCACGTACACCTTTAGCAAGTCATCCGAACCGCAACACCTAGCCTTGAAAGGGATTGGACTGGGGCAAACGCAGAGAAGAAAAGGCAATGGGCTAATAATGCTAAACTTTATGTGATCGGACCTTCCTGTAAGCTGAGACCCTCTATAACAATGTGTGTATCTGGCAATAAAGTGAGCTGTGATCAGCTGCTCCCGGAGGGGTTTCTCCATGCACTCATCCTCCCTCAACCCACAGCCAGGCTCCTGACCCGACCTGGTGCGCAACAAGTCTGGGCACCTTGGGGAAAACTGTTCCCCGACAAGGTTCAACCCCCAGCATCTCATATGATCCCCAGAACCCAACCAGGAGTAATTCCTGAGGGCAGAGTCAGGTATGCCCCCCAACCCCCCCCCAAAAAGAAAAGAATCACAAAATTATGGCAGCCTGTAAAGATAAGACAAAGCACTTTCCCCCTAAACTTGCCAAGAGTAAACAGGCACAAGGCTGGATTTCCCAGGATATCTGCATGTGTGTTTCAGACACACACTCTGCCAGAAGCATCAGAATCAGACAGACAGACAGACAGACAGACACACACACACACACACACACACACACACACACACACACACACACTCT